>LOJH01004958.1:0-11924 GCA_001685095.1 Ellobius talpinus
AGACTGGGGAAGAAGTGGAAACAGTCCAACAGTCCTTCACTTCAGTGGCCTTGCAGCCACTGGAGGGGCTTTATCTTAAGGTGATGGGATTTGAGCCATAAAAAGGTTTTGAGCATTAACATGTTTACTAAGTATAAAGCTTATTTGTATCAAACTCCAGGTATTTCTGAAGGGTAAGGAGGTGTGTGTGTGTGTGTGTGTGTGTGTGTGTGTGTGTGTGTGTAGCAGAGGCTCTGCCACGCATATCAACAAAGCGGGTGAATAGGGTCAGCCCTGGAGCTTCCTCATCCTTGTGATAAGACAAGAAAGGCAGGCTATTGAGAAACAGAAATAACCTCTTCCCACGCAGTGCGCACTTCCTTGCCCCCTTCTCTGCTTTGCAGAAAAGGGATCCGAGGGATCTAGATGTCCGGGAACATTAGAAAATGTCCCAGCATTCACAGCCCAGGTGCACGCCCTCCAAGGTTGCCCTCCAGAATGTTCTGTTCCGCACTGGGACCTGTGTTCAGATGCAGGGTCGAAGTGGTGCTGTCTGTGCTGGGAGATGTGGACAGACAGGGAACAGGCCATACCCAGAGGACAATGCCTAATTACCTGGGGACCTTGGAAAGCAATTTTCTATGGTTGGAGAAATTGGATTTTTATTTTTGTGTGTGTATGTGTGCGTGCATGCATGCTTCCAGCCCAAGTACACAGCCAAATAACATATAGGTCAAGGAGGCATAATTATATGGAAATGGCTTTAGTTTGGGAGCTTCTGAAAACCCTCCTCCGGACCCTGGGAGTGATGGAGAGGAGGGAGTTTTGGGTCTTCCCAAACTGAGATGAACCAGCGGGAGATGGTTTCCTTGGGATGTTGGAGCAATTTGTTCCTTTCTGGCTTCAGGACACAGCATGTGTGCCATAAAGGGAAGACGCTGTGCCCTTCCTGCTCAGCAATGATGGTGTGCATGATGGCTTCAGTCCTAAACTATGCTCGCAGTATGGCTGCTACAGTTTGGATAAGGCTGGTTGTCCCGGGGGTTTGGCCTCCCCAGAGTGGTACTAAAAGCTTATAGAACCTATAAGAGGTGGGGCTTGGTGGTTGGTAGTTGTGTCATGACGGTTCGTTCTGTCTTTTATGTTTATTTATTCTGTCTGTGTGCAAGTGTGAGAGAGCACGCCATGGCAGAGATGTGGCGACGCCATGTTTATGTGAGACAGGAGAGTTTGTTCTCACCCACCATCATGTGGGGATTCTGGGGGTGGGGTTTGAACTGAGGTCTTCAGGCTTGGAGGCAAGTGCCTTATGTGCTGAGACATCTCACTAGCTGATGCCTATTCTTCCAGGGAAACTGATTCCTGCCTCACAGGAGTTAGCTCCTATGACAAGCCCAGCCCCTCTGGCCTCCTTTCTTCTCCCACCGTGGCTTCGCTCTTCTGAGTGCACCTCCTTCTGTGCCAGTGTTTGCATTATGTCCTGACACAGCCAGGATGCCCTTGCCAGATGTTGGCGTGGTGCTATTCGAATTTTGCAGCTACCAGAGAGATGTGCTGATTAAAACCTCTTTTCCTTATACATCACCTCGCCTCAGATATTTTGTTCTAGCAACACAAACCAGTTTAAGAGGGTGACCTTGGAAAAGTCAATGAATTATCTGTCTGTTGAGAAAAACTGATTCTATGTGAATAAAGGCTTTGTAGAGTTGGACATGGATGGTGGGCATGGCTAGAATTTTGCCTCTGCTCAAGCATCCTTCTGATTTTACTCACTACTTTTGTCTACTCTATGGGGAAGTGAAGCTCTCCAAACAAGGCACCCTGTCTCCAGCCTTTGGCCTTTCTGTGCACTCCTCTTTTCCTGTAGTCCTTCTCCCAACCATCTCATCTGAATGACTTTTGTCTGTCCCTCATGAATCATCTGGTCACCCACCAGCAGTGCCAGCCTGATGTCCCCCAGACTTGCTATAACCTTGCCGATGACAAAGCAAACTGTCTTCTTTAACTCTGAGCAAAAACACCACATGCAAGACAGGACACTAAGTCCTGTGGGGAAAGCAATCCCTATCCTCCCAGAAATAAGAGAAACAGTAAACATTCACTGCAGGAGCAGTAAAAAAGGAGGACAGTGTCAATAAATGATTCTATACCCTTTCCTGTCACAAAAGAAGTGGTCACAATCATCCCAATGGCTCCCATCTGGCAGGCTCTTATTCCAAGCTAGAAATGGTGGAAATAGCTTCATACTCAATGATTGCTGCTCTGCCCCTCACATTGAAGGTGGGGTTCACTAGACCAGTCCTATAATAGAGAGGATATGTACTTAGATTTAGTGACTGCCCCAAAGTCACTGCTTATTAAGTAGCAGAGTCTGGATTTGAACCCATGTCTGTCTCAACTACAATATATTGGTTGCCACGATTCTTTAAGAAAGAGCCTTTGCTTCCATCGATAGTCACACAGTCTGCAAGCCAGAAATTTTGCTCTCTGTTCCGCTGGGCTGCTCCTTATCATGGGTACCATCCACCAGCTATTTACAATTTCAGGGGACACTACCCTTTCCTTGCTTTCGGATTCCCCAGAATGAATGAGATACTCTGGTCAAACCAGGAAAGGGTGGGCTTCCTTCCCGGTGGTGGAGTCACAAGTGCAAAGTCACAGAAGTGTGAACACGTGCTGTGTTTGCAGAACTGTAAGATGACAGGCTTGGCTGGTGTGTGGACCGCAGGGGAATGAGGGATGAGAATTCAGGAGCCCAGTGTGATAACCTCTATGAAATTGCTTTGCAAACTTCCAAGGTTGTTTTGGGGGACTGTTGGAGATAACGCCCGTGAAGCAACTTTGCACACTGGAAGAGCGTTAGGCAAATGTTAATTATCAGGAGATATTTTGGAGGTAGCCTGATTGGTATGGGGAACGAGATAGCAGAAAATTAAAATAGCTGCTAATTTCTCTTGAATCCACATTCTCAAAAGCATTCATACATGAAAAACTCTAATTCCAGTGCTCTCATCTCTCCCCATTCTCAGATAAATAGATTATAATAGATTTTAGAAGCTAATAAATATTCAGCCTGTTTCCTGCTTATTATTGATTTCACAACCAGGTTTAGCAACCTGGAGTAATATTTTGTTTCCTGCCCGTAAGAGCACATCGAGTTAATTCTTTACCGAAATACTCATATATGAATGGCTGTGTCTCCTTTCCTGGCTGTCATGGCACTGGGGCTCTCATGAGGATAGCCCTGTGTCCTTCTGTCTTGTTTATGGTGGGGTGCTTAGTCTGTGCCATGATACCTGATGCACAGCAGAACTTGGACAAACAGAACTTGGAGTAACACGTGAGTCTAGATACCCACATTCCACAGGAGTTGCTGTAGGGACACCTTTACTCTGTTTTGGGTCTGCTGTCCTCAATGCCATTCTGTCTGTTTGGTCAGAAACTTAATCTATTTCCCCATTCTAATAATGTACTATAGGTCAAACTAATTTCCTGAATACATAGTAATGTCTCTAATAAAGAATCTAAACTTGCATGCCAGCTGGAGTCATATGTAGGATCAAAAATAAGAGGTGGAAGCTACTATAATTATGATAATTATTATTAATTGCAGAAAAGATAGTTATGTTTTTCAAAACCCAGAAGGATCAACTGAAAAGTTATAAGAGGAATTAAAAAAAAGAGGATCAAGGGCTGAGGACATCAGCTGTGACTGATCCGGAAACAGGATAGGAGGATTCCCTGCACAGCCCTAACCACTTACTAGAGAGCACCTACATTCTGAGTGGGGTAGGGACAGGGCTTTCTTCCTGTCTTGGTTATATTTTGTCTCCTGGGCCCTCAAGTAGCTTGGCTGGTAGCCAAAGTCTCACAGCGTCACTCACATCTCCACTCTTGCTTCCTGGCTCTTACCAAGGTGAAAAGTGTGCTTGTAATCCTATCAGCCAATGGGGACATTAAAAACCACTCTCTCTGTCACCCCTCTCAGGGAAAACATTTCTTCCTGGCTGGTGGAGATTCTTCTGCATGGCCACAGATGGAGTCTCCACTTCCAATACCCATGTTTGAAGAGAGGGGGCTACGATGTTAATGCAATGCCCTTTTGGGTGATGTTGGAACCAAGATCTGTGCTTCTGGAAACAACACTAACATGTACCTCCTGACCTCCTGCTGCAAATAAGAACAAAGACTATGATGCCGGGTTAGTGGCTTGGAAGCATGGCTTTGTCACAATACCACTGTGACCAGGAGCCATCAGCACCTAATTTTGTGCTTCTGCTTCATTAATAATTTCTGCATCAGGGCTGGAGAGATGGCTCAGGGGTTAAAAGCACTTGTTGCTTTTGCAGAGGACCCAGGTTCTGTTTCCAGCACCCACATGATGACTCACAGCCCTCTGTAACTCCAGTCCCAGGAGATCTGACACCTTCTTCTGGCCTCGGTAAATAATGCATACGCATGGTGTACTTACATACATGTACGTAAAACACTCATAGACAGAAAAATAAAAAGAAACAAATCTAACGAAAGTCATATCTATTTCATGGATTTAGAAGGATTGCACGAGTCAGTTCATGTAAGGTACCTACAATGGTGTCTGATGTAGAGTAGGCACTCAGTTAACATTAGTTATTGTGCTGATTAATCTTAACTGTCGTGTGACAGGACGCAGAATCATCTAGAAACCGAGGCACATTTCTGCACAGTGCGATTCCAGAAGGCATAAATGAAGAGAAGACCCTCTCTGAATGTGGGTGGCACTATCCCATGGGTTGTGGACCTGGCTAAGGCCAAAGGGGGAAAGGAGAAAGCCGGAGAGCCCCAGCACTTCCCTTCTCTCTGCTCCCAGGTCACTGTGACATGAGCAGTTCTGCTGGCCCATGTCCCACTCCAACGCAACGGATGAACCCTCTGAAATGATGAGCCAGAGCCAACCCTTCACTCACTCATTTCTGTGAGCTCTTTTGTGGCACTGATGCAGAGTCTGGCTAATTGAGCTAATGTGGAGAGCAATGGAGGAAGGAGTTGCCACTCTTGGGGCTGTGAAATCATCTTGAACTTTTTCTTTAGAGTGAATCACTCTACTGTATGGTAAGAAGCAATGCCATCCACAAAGGGTGTTGTAAAAGGTAAAAAGTGACTAAATATTGACTATTTCATACACCAGAATAATAGTTTGTCAGTTTATTTCTTTTGCCTACCGGACAGGATATGACTTACAAGTAAGGACCAAGATCATTCTTTGTCGCTTAGTCATGAAATCTCATAAGAGAGCTGCTTGGCCTATATGTGATGACACATGAATTTGTGGTCAGCATGCACAGATCATGGTGGGTCTCTCCCTAGCACTGCCACCAACCCACAATTTGTACTGGAAAGACTCATCTTTGGTCCACGGACTATATCTTCCTCAACACCAGAAGCCCAGCTCTTACTGTCTCTGCAGCACCAGTAACTAGTAGACAATTCTCAAGGGAATGGATGATGGAAAACCCCCACAAGATTCACTGGGTGGACCCTGTCAGGGAAGGTACAGCCCTGGTTGCGAAGTCCTGGCAGATAGTGCAGTTTTCAACTCTGCCTTCTAGAAGTAGCTTGGGGTAGCCACTTAACTCTGCCAAGCTTCCGTTACATAATGGATGAGTTCTTTGTAAGTTTTAATTCACTGCCTATCAGTCAGCACTATATTAACATTAGGGATTGTTATTGATGACTCTGTAAACATTAGGAATAGCGTCTTGCATGGACTGGGTGGCCAATAAGCATTCACTACACGAACTGGATTTAGAATTCTAACTCCTGGCTGACACTGAACCCTTTCATGGGTGACAAGGGAAACCTAGGAAACGTCTGGATGATGAATTTTTTAGGAGAATTGTTTGATCATAATATTCTAGTTTATGGAAAAAAAGAAGCAACTCAACTTAGTATGGGGTGGAGAGGGAATTCACCTATGTGTCCTTGGTTAAAAAATGATTTCAAGTAATTAAACCATCTGCTTAGAGAGAGAGCAAAGAGGGGACTGGGAGAGTCCTCAGTCAAGAAGGAAGGTATAGTTCCTTAGAGTGTGTGCTAAGACCAGGATGGGAGAGTGAACCAAGTCAGAGGTCAGTAGACACAGCATTTGTCTTGTCCCGTGCCCTGAATGCCAACACCTGCAGCAGGGCATGGACAAGCACAAAGCATGAGCAGTGATGGGCAGACCTAGCACACCTCAGCTCTGCTGCCTGCTAGGTGGATGACCTTGGGAAGGTCACTTTCTTTTACAGTCTGCTTCCTTATCTGCGAAGTAGACATGATGGAAGTGCCAGGCTCCCAGGTATAGCTATGAATATTAAGTGAGGCCGTGTGAAGCAAAATGCCTAGCAGATATGAAGTGCCCAGGAAATGGTGGTGCTGATGAGGAGGATAATTCTGATGATGATGATGATAAGAAAGATATTTACAATTGCAATGTCTCAAGTTTCTTAGAGGCTGGCATGAACATTACACTTAAAACATTTGGAAGGCCTATCTGTCTTTCCATCCATCCATCCATCCATCCATCCATCCATCCATCCATTTTTCTATCCACCTACCTGTCCACTCATACGCCCATCTGTCTCTTACTCCCTCCCTCTCTTCCTCCCTCCCTCCCCCCACACAGCCAATACCTTCTAACCCATCACTACATGCCAAGGACTAACAGAGAGCATTTAAGTTTAAGAGATGCCTGCTGTCAAGGCATCTGTTTTTGTATTCTCAGGCAAAGACAAACCCTTCTCTTTTGAGTTCCCCAGGAATTTGAACACCTTACTCCCCCAGCGCTCTCACCCCTGTTGTAGAACAGGGCACCTATTGTTATGATTTTTGATTTGCCTTCTGGTTCTTGCTAGTACGTGAGGTTTTAAAAACACGTCATGTTCATTTTGTCTCTCTTTTCTTTGTTATCCTCCTTGACTCAAAGTTGTATCTCAGATAACTGAACCTGGCTCTTCACAAAGTAGCCTGAACATCCCAGTTGGGGAGCTAATAGGAAATCCCATCCTGGCTTAGGAAAGGGAGGCTTCTGTTTGGTAAGTGTCTCTTGTTTATATTGTCTCATGTACTGGCCTCAGCTAGATGAGCATTCTCCCTCATTTTACAGATGATGACATGGAAATTTATAGGTGACAATTACACACAGGCAGGAAGTCCAGCTGAAACTCAAACACAGATATTATAACTTCCATTTTTACAAGAAGTCCATTTAAGATAGCTGAAAGAGTGCGATAAGGTGTAAATGGATGAGTCTGTGTGTTCACGGGTTTACATGTGATGTACATAGTACGTGTAGACAAACTGGAGGCAGGAATGAAAACAGGCAACTTAAATTCCTTTAGAGGCAAAATGAGGGAAAAACAAAACATTAGATGCTTGAAAAAAGTCTGTGTGCTGGGAGGCAAGGAGAAGAGGTGTGGTGACCTGTGTAGCATAAGCCTGGTCTCAGGGACGATACTGGTTTGGGCCCTAAGTTTTTTTCTTTTCTTTTCTTTTTCTTTCTTTTTTTGTGACAGTTTGGGAAGTTTCACCAGGGGAAATACAGATATTTTGGAGGCTATGTCCTGCTATGTGGTCCTGCTGACCTGGCCTTGAGCTCATGCTCCTCTCGACAGCCTCCTAAATACCATCAAGCTTGCATTTAGAACCATGGAATATTAGGCTTGGTCTTCAGCTGTTTCTTAAGGGAAGCTGCTGTTACGGAAGGAAGCTTAAGCAGACATTTTCCACGATCCGGAATGTATCTTCTGGTTGTTGATGGACAAGGGTGGGGGGCGGTGCTGGTTCAGACCACTTCAGGAAAGGAAGAGAAGGTGGCTGAGGAGAGTGGTAACCAGTGTCCATCTGACTAACATGGGGGGCGTGTGTCTAGTTCTGGGAACAACAAAAAGTCTTATCTCAAGGAACAACCTTCGGTAGGTAGACAAGCCTATGCTGAGAAGAACCAAGAAGCCACAGGCCCCGCCCTTTTGTGAGCTACATCTGTTCATATAAGATGTTCTTGGAATTTCTACCTGAGTTTCGTGGTAGAAATTTCTCGCCAGATTTTGTATCACCAGAGCTGAATGCAGTCATGGTGACAACGCCTGGCTAGCCAGAATGCCATCCCATTCATTTGTCAAATGACAGTGCTGAAGGTGACCTTCTCCATCCTGCTCACCTCTGTCAGGTGACAGCACAGCTCAGGCTCTTGTTTTCTCTCTGCTTATGATTCTGGCCACCCACGGCTTGATCCATAGTAACAGTCAAGATGTCAGCTCCCCCGTGTGCCATGGGAACCTAGCCACAGCTCCAAAGAGCCAGGCAGAAGTGTCCTTGGGGTCCGAGGACATCGTGGACTTGCCCATCCCTCCTGGCTGTCTCTGTTTGCCCTGGAGTCTGCAACTGATGATGAATGGAGGAGCAGAGTTAGGATGCAAGCCGCTGGCTATGCTATGACCTCTGACCCTCACTCCTGCTGCGTGCCAGTGGCTGAACTGTGAATGCTGTGCACAGGTCTCTCTTCCCTCCCTGTGCTCTTGAGGTCCCCTTTACTGCAACGATCTGCACCCTCTTCTCTGTCCTTCTCCTACCACGGTCCAATATCTCTTGATATCTCCAGAGAACTTTGAATGGCAAGCTAGACAAAGTCACCTGCTCTAAAGACTGTGTCTTCTAGCAACACTCACAGTAGCCTCCAAGCTGTGCAAAGCACCTTCATAACTCAGCATGTACGCTCATCTCAACCACTTTTTCTTGCTCAGTGTGATCCAGCCACACTGGGTTTTGGTGCTGCCTCATTAATATCTCTGGGCTTCCAACCTGCCTGTTCCTTCTGCTTTCTATGCCCTCTCCTGGTGTCCCCACAGCCAGCTCCTTCTCAGACTTCACTCAGGTATCACCTGTCTGGGCACCTCTTTCCTGGCACTATATTATGTATCTCCCTGTCACCTTTCCCTGTGACATTATTGCCCAAGTGCACATCAGTACCTCAAATGATTTTGTTTATACATTTACTTAATGGATTGCCATTTGTCTCTCAAGTAGTATGGAGAAATACAGGGACCTCCCGGGTATTCTTTACTATTCCTAACATACAGAACAAGTCCAGTGTATGAAACATGTAATGAACATGGAGGAAAGACATGATATGAGAACATATTCTGTAAGGGACAGAGCTATGAACTTCGGGTTCCTTTAGGGATTGCTCAGCCTTGTCCTGCTCACAGCCCTGCTCCTTCTGGAACTTCCAAATGCCATACCAATCTATATGTTTTGGGGAAGCCACTGTATTTCTTCACAGAAGCAGGGAGTGTCTGGTAAGCACTCGGAGGAACTGAACTGTGGAGGTGAGGCCTTGAGTGCTAACGGCAGGGAGGGAGCTGCAGCAAGGGTAGAGTCACAGTCTGTTCTTTACCTTTGGCAGTGGCATGTGTGCGTGTGCGTGTCTGTGCATGCGCATGTCTCTGTGAGTGCCAGCTTGTCTCTGCCTGGTGCATCTATGTGTGCATGCACGTGCCTGGTGTGCGTCTATATGTGCCTCTATGTGTGTTGCATCTGTGTGTTTGTCCATCTGGCTAGAGTCCCTTGGGTGAAATGATGGGGCTGATAGCTTGCTTTGCACTTAGCTGAAATGATAAGAAATGTCAGTGGCAGAAAAGCAATTCCCCCAGTTCTGTCGACTGCCAAGTGCTCTGGCAAACAAGTGGGAGAGGAGTCTCTGGTGGATGCATTGGTTCACACACTGGAAAAATGGCTTGTCCCAGCTCAGAGCAGTTCACCTGGGCTTTGTAAGAGGCTGGCTTTCTGTGTCACTTTTCTTGTACCCACTTCCCTGTCATTCCAGATACTCTGGCCTTCTTTCTGTCCTGATTTATGTATACCAATCCCTTCCTGGCCCAGCTTGTGTTCATTATCCTTTCTTCTTCTCCTTCCCTCCCTCCCCTGTCCTCTCTTTCCCCTCCTTCCTTTCTCCCGTGTCTTCTGCTTTTCCTTACTTCCCCCTTCTTCTTCCTTCCCTTTCCCTCTCATTCTAACTTGAAGTGTCCCTTCTGGAAGAGAGGTTTTATTGACTTTTTAGTCTGGGTCAAGTTCTCCAGTGATGAACTCTTAAAATATCATGGCATTTGCACAGCTGCATTTGAGTGGGTTTCTGATATCGTGTGTGGGTGTGTGTGCGCGTGTACGCATGTGCACATGCATGCTCATGCACACTAACTTGGTGGATTTGGTGGTATGTAAATGTCACAAAGAAAGGAATAGGTCTTTTGGGGTTTGTCATGCAGCTGACACAGTGTCCAGCACCTGGCAATGCTGGGGACCTGGGTGGATAAGGGGCAGATAGAAATGTGACTCAGCGAAGCAAATCAAGTTTGACAATGCTTTCTGAGTTGTCACCACCCCCCAATTTTTCTGAGGAAAAAAGACAGCAGACATTTGGGGGAGAAAAGTCCTTAACTCTTTTGTCACATATTTCAGCTTATTGTAACCTTCAAGCAATAGAAGCCAGGCTACTCTGCATCCAGAGATGTCCTCTTTCTTTAATCCCATGGAAGATCCACCCTTTATTCCACTTCCTTTGCATGTTCCCAAGATGGCACAGGTGTTAGGGGTGATATGGGTATTGGAGGTTGGCAACTATTTCTTGGCCTACCGTGATCAAAGCACACAGGATTTGATGTTTTAGGGCCCAACTGTGTCAGTCTGGGGAACTGGCTAGGCCTTTTAGTGTACAGTTTTCCATTCAGATATTGCAATTGGTGAGTGTCCCCAGAGTTTAGACATGGTTCTATGTGGGGGACTGAATGTCTATGTCCTCATATATTTATAAGTTGACCTCTTCACCCCAGTGAATGGACAGGCACCATGAGAGGTGAGCATGTCAGGAAGTGGATCAGTGTCTTAGAAAAGGGTCACAGTGAGCTCTTTGCCATTTCTTACTGTGGAAGCATCCCACAAGAAACGGGCAGTCTGCAACATCACAGAGCCCTCCCAGAGTCAGAGCATGCTGAGACAATGACCTTGGGCTTTTAGCCTTCAGAACAATGAGAAATAAGTTTCCGGTGTCACAAGCCCCAAGACTATGGTGTTTTGTTATAGCAACCCAACCTGCTGAAATACCATGAACTTTATGACTTTTGCTGCATTTAAAGTATGTTTCACCCATTATATTGTTTAATTTGCATCTTGTTTGGAAAATGACTTGTCTTTTTTCCTTAAATTTATGTTTTTTTTAACAGAGAGAGAGAGAGAGAGAGAGAGAGAGAGGTTAGAGAGACTGACTCATTTTCTAGTCCAGGCTTGGAACCTTCTATGTAGATCAGGCTGGTCTTAAACTCATAACAGTCTGCCCACCTTGGCTTCCTAAGTGCTGAGACAATAGGAGTAAGCCACTATGCCTACCTTGTAGATCTACATTTTTATATAACAATGCTCCCCAATATAAACATAATATGAATCATATATACAGTTTACTTTTAGCAGCCACAATAAAAAATAAAGATAAATGAAAGTTTAGCACTATAGTTTAACTATCCACGTCCAAAGCATGTAATCCTCATGAGTTATTGAGATATTTAACTCTTTTTCCTGTGCTGTCTTCAAAATCCAGTGTGAGTTCACAGTTGCAGTACATCTCTTTGTGTGTGCTGAATTTTTTGTGACCTCTATTTAGAGGTCATAAAACAGAGCCGAATGAATAAATTCATACCCAAGTTGTCCAACCAGTTATTTTCTAATAACTGAACGATCAGATTTTAATTGCAAATTAATTGAAATGGAATGAAAAATTCAGCATCTCACTTGCACTCGTCCAATGTCAAGTACTCAATAGGCTTACATGACTGGCATCACTGTGTCAGACAGCACAGAACCCTGACTCCCAAGACAGCCTCCTCACAATAAAGAAACGGTAGCCTTAGAAACAGACACAGGAAGCCAGGCAGTGG
>LOJH01004958.1:20877-35155 GCA_001685095.1 Ellobius talpinus
GAGAGAGAGAGAGAGAGAGAGAGAGAGAGAGAGAGAGAGAGAGAGAATGAATACGGGCGCGCTTTGGAGTAAATTCACACTCACAAGTCAAAATGCCCCGGCGCCACACAAGCACTGTCCCCACCAAGCCACGCGACATCCTTTCATCCTGATCTAAAAACCTCCACAGTTGCCATCAAGGTTTAAACTTTGTTATTTTTCAAAGCCGGCTCCAGGGCACTTCCCGAGAAGGTGTCTGGGATCCCGTAGGTTGCAACAACTTGGGGCTCCAGGCTTCCCTCCCTCTCCCTCAGGTCCCCTCACCTGGTAATCCGAGGCACAGCAAAAAGCTGTAGTAGACCACCGGCACGAAGCCCAAGCCGCAAGCCGAGCTGTTGGCGGCGAGGTGGGCGTGCGTGTGCTCCATGAGCGCGCCCCTAGCCGTGCTGGACTCGACACAGCTGCCAAGCTGGTGGGGACCAGGTAGCAGCTGGGGCGGGATCCCGGATAGCCTCACGGCGGGACCCACTTGCACCCCTGGCCGTTGTCCTCAACGGCTCCGCACCTGCCTTCCTGGATCAGCAGCTCCGCTCTCTAGCAGGGCGCAGGGGACGCGGGAGGGGCTCTCGGATCCGGAGTGTGCACCTCCCTCCTAGGACCGCTCAGCTCCCGCCTCAAAATCCCGGCCCGGGCTCCGCTGTCCGCAGCCAATCAGCAGCTGCCTGCATGGTGTCTGTGTGTGTGTGTGTGTGTGTGTGTGTGTGTGTGTGTCCACGAGCGCGCGCACGCGCTGGGGGTGGGGGCATCGGGTGGGACGTTCCAGCAGAGCCGGGTCCCAGCAGCGTTTTCTAGCTCCAGTTTCTTGAGGAAAAGACCGGGTTAACTTGGGAAACCCAGAGGAAGACTGGGATGGAGAACAGGCTACCCTGGGTTTCCAACCCTTGTGGGAGAGGCGTGGTGTGGAAACAACCTGCTTCTCCCTTAGCCGCTCCTTTACCCCTCCAGCACGTCCTCAGCTTTCCTTTTGACTCTCCTCCCAGCTGCCTATCCCCGCTCCCCGCCAAAGCCTTTAGTCCACCTTCCTGTAGAGGATTCTACATCCCAGGGATGGGGGATGGGGTCGCGACTGTTGGAGCCCAAAGAACGCTTTTTTCTCCTTATTTTTCTTCTTTTATTTTTCATTTATTTATTTAATTTCGCTTGCCTGGATCAGGGGGCTGAGCTTGTGGGTCTGAAGGAAGACTGTGAACATCTTTGCGTGTGCCACCAGGTAGACGGTGCTGTCCCTGAACTTGGTAGAGATGCAGGATGGCTAAGGGTAAGCCATCCACACAGCCTTCAGTCTGGGATAAAACGTCGCAGCCACTGA
The DNA here is from genome assembly GCA_001685095.1 of Ellobius talpinus. Lineage (NCBI taxonomy): Eukaryota > Metazoa > Chordata > Mammalia > Rodentia > Cricetidae > Ellobius > Ellobius talpinus. The sequence continues at coordinate 22,226 of LOJH01004958.1, forward strand.
GACACACATTCACCCACACTCACACAAAGGCACAAAATGCCCAGCCATGCGGGTGCACTCGCTCACACACTCACGCAACGCGGGTGCTCTCATCTTCCACACCTAGCTAGACTGGTGAAAACGTGCAGACACCCTCATCAATATGCAGGAGGGCGCAGCAGGCTCAGGCGGAGCCTCGAACAAGTACACAAATGCATGTAGGGGGCTGGGAGGTCTGAAGTGTTTGAAGGTTGTGTGAAGGAGAGTATGGGAAGAGCAGGTGGGATCCCTGCAGCGGAGGGGTGCCCCCTTTGCAGGAGAGGCAGGCAGAGCGCTCAGAGAGCTTCACTTGCCAAGGGTACCCAAGAATCACCTCGGGAGAGACATCTGCCCCAGGCTCAAGTCAAGCCTGTACGTTAAAGGCACAGCAGGAGCAGAGGCAAGCCTTTCCAGGAGCGAACTGAAGCAGATGCAAGCGAGGGGCGTGTGGCTGGCTCTAAGATGTTGGAGACACCTCCCCCCTCCCCGCCCCGCCAATACACACACTCCTCCCCTAACTTCTGTTCTGGAGAGAAGGAATTGGCTGAGCTTCTTCTGGATATCCAGCAAGGGCCCAGTGTCCTGTCCCCACCTCTGTTGGGAGCGCCCCCGGGCAGTGAGTGGAGGAGGGGAAGGTTAAAAATCTAAAGTTGTGGAGGGATCTGCTGGCCTCAGCTGGGTCTGTGGCGGACAGACAGGCACCCAGACACTAAAAGGACAAGGTTGTTAGAGAGTCCCATGGGTACTCTTAAACCCAGTCTGATATTTCAAACTCCATTAGATAGATATCAAAAATTTTTGTGACCATTTTTGCTGTCTAACTTTTTGCTTTATTTGTATTCTCAATTGACACACAGCGTCATGCATATTTCTGCGGGTGTGATGATAATTTGATTCCTGTATTTGATGTGTAATGACCAAATCAGTGTAACTAGCATACTTATCAACTTAAGCATGTGTCATGTATTTTGTGGGAGTACACTCAAAATCCTCTCTTGGGGTCAGGCATGTTGCTTAGTTGTCAGAGTGCTTGCCTAGTAAACATGAAACCCTGGCTTGAACCAACAGTGGCACATAAGACCTGGCTCAGCGGTTCAAGTCTGTAGTCCCAGTATTGGGAAGGGAGGACAGATGGATCAGAGATACAAAGGCATCCTTGACTACAGAAAATCCTTTCATAGTGATCTTGAATGTGACTACTCTTCCCATAAAAGTCTAAAGAACAAAACAAAACACCTCTATGGTGCTAGATAAAGTAGCCCCCAATTGCTGCAAAAGGTCAACACGTAATTGCTGTAAATCTAGAGACTGGATTGGCCTGTAGATGGTGCTGCATTGAGATGAGAGGCTGGGGTGGGGAAATAGGTGTGGTCTGGCAAAACCTCCAGTCTCTTCAGAGGTCCCTACAAAAAAAATCCCCAGAGCTTTGCATAGGCTGTTTCCACAGTCTGGAATGTTCTTCTGGAAGCTTCTGCCTCTATGTCTCCTTACTCACATCTCACACTGCCTCCTCAGTCTTCATATGTCTGTCTATCATTGACAATCCTACTTATGATTGACATCTCAATTATTCTCCACCCCAAATCTTGCACTCCCTCCGTCCTCCTCCCCGAAGGCTTAGCACCATCATTCTACCGCATAGGATCTGATTTGTCTTGTTTCTTGTCCATTCCTGCCTTGGAAGCTCTAGGCCTTTCAAAGTCTGTGGGGTTCCGGTTGTATCCTCAGTTTTTCACTGCAAGCCAACACTGCATCGTCAAAACACATGGGAAGAATGAAATCTGCCACACCCACTGGTGGAGGATGTTGAGCATGAGTTTATCTTTGTTTTTGCAACACAGATGGGTTGGTGCTGGAGTTGGGGACCCGGCCATAGGTTTAGCATGCAATGATCATATTTGATGACACTTCCAAAACGATTCAAATTCTAAGGCCCATTGTTAGAAACCCCTCATAGAACCTGGGTGGTCAGAGGACCTGCACTGCATGGGGAATACTGAAGGACCTAACACTGACTTCTTCATTTGTAAAATGGGATGAAACAAAGTAGGAATGCTGTTGTCCCTGAATACTGCTGTCTCTCTGTGCAGAAATAGTGGGAGTGTGATGGGGGGGTAGACTACAACCCCAAGTGATGGAGGAGTTACTCTCTATCACCTGCTGCCCCCTTGGGACACTTGGCAACTGGTTAGTTATAGTCTGTTTCTTGGGGGGGGATGCATGCTTGCATGAAAATGTATTTAAGGTTTTGAGTCTAGCTTTGGATGCTCTCATTCTTAGGGGAAGTATATGGTGAGTTCCCACAGTCTACTTGAGTTGTGTCGGGGAGTATGATTATAATCCCTGCACTGGAGAGGCTAAGGCAGAAGAACTGTCAGTTAGAGGTCATCCTGGGCTATATAGTGAGATCCTGTTCCCCAAAGAAAAACCTAATCCCTCAAGGTAGAATTTTGCTCCAAAACTGACTCTTTTGGCCGGCTCTGAAGGACAAAGGCATGTGTAGGCTGATACAAAAGGCTGGGCGCATCCATCCATTCCTGCTTTCAGTGGACTTCTCATGGCTCTTCTTGTGTGCAGGGCAGAGCCCGGTGCTAAAGAGAATGTGACGTCCTATGTGCAGAAATTATGAAGGTTTTAAAAATGTCAGTAGCAAAGCTTTAAACTGACTATGGCATCCTTGTTGGTGTGGGGTCCTGGGTGACCACATGGGTAATACACCTTGCTTGTGACTGGTCCTGCTGACTGCACAGATGTGAGTGTTGTGGTCTGATTTCCTATGTGTTGAGGGTTTATCAACAGGCACCTGTTTGAAAAGCTAGCCCTATCGTCACAGTGGATGGAGGGGAATGTTGAGCTCTATTCCAAAGACGAGAAAGCTGATGCAGAGAAGTTCAGTAATGTTGTGGAGACCTCCTGATTGGGAGTTGGCCCAAGATACTCTGATACCTAAGTCTATGCTAAAGTTTCTGGGGCACTCAGGCTGGTGCAAGGATAGGCACATGGGAGGATTGTCATTCTGGCATGCATCCCTCATGAGTGTCTGTCTTGTCTTCACTTGAATTCTCAACACAGCATCAGACAAGTGTCCAGAAATAAATCCTGAATGGATTCCTAAGCGACTGCAAAAGGAATATAGGCATAATATCAGAGTGGGAGCAGAGAACCCAAGTGTCAGCAAGCCTGGTGGATAATGGCTGCCGGTGAGGCAGAAATGCTCCTCTTTCCTTCCGCTCACAAGGAAGTGTGCTGCCCCTCATGTTACTGAGAGCTCTGGGCCATCTCCATCTAAACCCCATTGCTCTGCCTGTTGGTAGATGGAGATGATCTAAAGGACAACTCTTTAACAGAAACAGCAGCACAAACGCAAGTTAGCTCAACTAAGACTTAGAGCTGGGAACACAACAGGGAGAGGTGGGGGTCGGAGCAACTCAGAAATTTGTGTGCTGGCCACTGTAATGGATTCTGAACAGTCAATTGTTTAGGAAAGTTAGAACCGTCTCTGTACTTTCAGTGATGAGAATCCATGCATCGCTCATAAAATTGAACTAACTGGAGCTGTTGTAGCCCTTCCTCTGTTTCCTCCTTACTTTTGAAGACTTCTTTTAAGGCTCACTCCATCTGGAAGCCTTTCCTGACCTGTATGACCCCTTTCTCCTTGACCCAGACCGCTCTCCTCTATGGCATCTCTTACCACACCATGTCGACACAAGGAGGTTGTCTGTCACCAGCCCTTTTAGATTCAGATTACCACCTGGCCAGGGTGTACTGTTTTATTTCTGCCTCTTTGACATAAGGTCTACTTGCAGCGTGCTCTGTGTCATTATCAGACATAGCTTTGATGCCCTGCTCAGTTCCCTCATAACTGCATGTGTCTCAGTACCCTCTTGAGGGGATTGTTAGAGAAGGGCTCCAGCTGGTCCAATTTTATGAGTGATGGGTGCATTCTCATCACTGAAAGTACAGGAATTTGCTTGATTTGAGCCTGGTAGATTTCTTGTCTCTTTCTATGGGCAGACTCTGCTTCCCCAGGATTAACCACACTCTTAGCAGGTGCTTATAGCATAATGATGGGATAGACACTAGCACCCCGGGTCTGCCCTGTTGGCTTAATAACTGAACTGAAAGAGGATTTCAGCGAAAGTCCCAGGGAAAGCTCTCTGTGTTCCAGCCTGGTTTGAGAGCTTTTCTTATCCCAAATCACCACTTTCAGATGAATTTCTGTTGCCAGCAAAAATAGGCAGGAGAAGCATGGCTCCTGTGTCCTAAATGAAATCAAGACAATGGATCCCAAGCATAGCTCCTGTGTCCAGAGATAGAATCAGGACAATGGATCACAAGCGTGGCTCTTGTGTCCAGAGATAGAATCAAGACAGTGGATCCCAAGCATAGCGCCTGTGTCTAGCAGTAGAATCAAGACAATGGATCACATGCATGGCTCCCGTGTCCAGAGATAGAATCAAGACAATGATCACAAGCACGACTCCTGTGTTCAGAGATAGTATCAAAACAGGGGATCAATTCTCAAACTATGTGAAATGTGAGAGAAGGTAGATCATTTATCCAATGGAAAATGTGAATTCCACAATTTAGGAATGACATAGATGCTAGGTGGGAAAAACTTGTGGCTACAAGCTGAACTTGGGCACTGGGATGCCAGACTGCCAGTGCTCTGTTAGATCTCCTTTGTATGCTCTACATAAAACTGTCTTAAATAGACGTTATTTTTCCACCAAGGTTCATAGCAAAACTGAGTGAAGGATATAGAGTTCTCATACATCCTCTGCCCACACAACTCATAACCTCCCCTTTTTATCAACATCGTGATACATAGTGAACAGTACATTTATTTATGTATTAGTAAGCTTTGCGCTACTATAACACAATACCTGGGGAAACTAACTTGTAAACAGGCAAGGTTGATTTCAGAGATTCTTGCTTTAGGCTTCTGTGAGAACAGTACCTCATGGTGGGAGTATGTAGCTGAGCAAACCATTCCTCTCATGAGCAATAAAGAGAAAGAGGAGGAGGGGAGGGGAGGAGAAAAAGAATGAGGAAGAAAAGGAGAAATGGGAAGCAGGAGTAAGATATCTTATAATCTCCTTTAAGGGGATGCCTGCAAAGGCCAAAGTACCTCACATAGGTCCCTACATCCTAAGCATCCACAGTATGTTCCTGTAGCATCACCCTCAGGATTAAGTTTTTAACACATAGAGTCATAGTACTTTGTACAGCTGATGTACTTACAAATGACATTAGGGGTTATCTTGGTGCTTTCTTTGGGTTTGGACAATTGTATATGAACCCAACACCAAGGGTCATCTGGACATTCTCCACGCTCCACCTATTCATTCCTTCCTCAGTTCCTCTATGCTTTATTAGTTTCTATGTGCAAATAACTTCCAGGGACTGTAGAGATACCTCAGTTTAGGTAAAGTGCTTACTGTGAAAGCATGATATATGGGTTTCACCCCCAGAGCCTGCATAAAATATCCAGTGGTACGGAGGAGATAGAGACAGAAAGAATTCTGCGGCCTAATGGCCAGCTAGCCCAGCCATGTCAAGGAGTTCAAGGTTTCAGAAGAAAATTGACAGCACCTGTAGAGGAATGACACAGAATTTTCTTCTGGTGTCCACACACACTTGCACAGTCACCTGCACGTACATACATCACCCCCCCACATACATATACACATATATATACAGATATCTTCTGTATTCAGAATAAAGAAACACTGATCTCCACCTCTAGTTCATGGTGAATTTCTAGGGTGAAGAGTGGAATGAATCAAAACTTAAAAGTGTTGGTATGAAGACAGAACAATGGGTAGAAGGTGGGATGTGCATCCAGAAAGAGACACTAGCACCAGACTCCAGGTCCTGTATGGACAAACTTTCAATGGAAGGATCCTCAGCTTTTATGCATGCTTCACAATTCTCATCCTAAAACCCAGGAAGACTACATTGTGCAATGGGTCTTGGTCAAGGATGTTATTACAAGCAATTGAAACCAACATCTCCTCACAGTGTCACAGTTCTTTAGAAATTTAACCTTTGGAGCTGTTGCAAAGACAATTCCTTCCCTGTTATTAGGCTGTCAGAATGCTACTGATATTTCCCTAGATGCTCCGGTCCTCAGCTGACCTTGGCCAGCCTTGTCGGAGTGTTTCCAGTTTGTCTTTGTCGGCAGGCTCTTGTTTGCTTTCCAGTAAGAACAGCAGCCTGCTTCTCCACTGTGCTTCCTTCACTCCTCAAGCAAAGCTTCCTGTGGAAGGGGCTTTGGGAGCTGCCAAGGGTTTATTTTGGCAGTCCTTGTAACAGCCACTCACCATGGCCTGTCAAATCTCAGAGACTTTGGAGTGAGCCTCTGGTTGTCTGTCACTGGCCTGTCAGAGTGGTCAGGAGCAGCCACTGAGCATGATGGGGATTCTTCCACAATTGCACGTTTCTTGGCCTTTAACATCCCCGCACAGGGAAAGGCTATGAATCTATGCTGCACCTGGGTAAATTCCATCAGAACATCAAGAGCAATTGCAATGAAGTGAGGAAAATGAAGGCTCTGCCTAAGAGGAAGAGGAAGGCAAAGGCTAAGGGTGTGCATGTGTTTATGTGTCCATTCGTCTATGTGCTTAGATATGCATGGATAATCGTGTGCATGCATGTGTATATAAACATAATATGCATGGATAAGTGTGCACACATATATATGAATGAATAGGTATGTGTGTCTCCCTATATAAATATTCATGGATAGGTGTGCATACATATATGCTTTTGTGCATAGGTGAGCATGGATATGTATGTGCACATGTGTGTCTCAGTACATATACATGCATGGATTAATCTGTGCACATGCATGTATGCATGTATGTAAATATATGAGTATGAGTACATGTTTGTGTCTAGTGTGTATATATGCTTTTTGAATGTGTATGAATGCACATGTATATATTTATTCATGTGTATATAGGCAAATGTGTATGAAAGAATAATGGAGAATTATATGCATGTATGTGTATATATGTTCAAATATGTATCTATGCATGAAGTGTATATGATATACACATATGTTTTTATGTATGATGTATATGTGATACACACTTGTGTATTTATACATGAGAGTGCATGCGTGTGTGGAGAATGGGAAAAGAAAAGTTGAGAAGAGAGAAGTATGCATGAATATGCACATATATTAATACTTGGGTTTGTATGTGTGAATTTATATATGCATGTATATATAGGCATGAATATTTTTATGTATGGGTATATGTATCTGTATGCTTGAGTATTATGCATGTGTATCTGTGCAGGCACATACATGTGTTCATACATGAGTATATATATGTATGCATGGGTGTATATGAGCAAGTACATACATGTACATTCAAATGTGCACGTGTAAATCTGTGTGTGCATGGGTGGTGTTATTTGGGAGGGTATAACTCATTCGGATGCTGGTATTACTATAAACAGTCTTTCTCCCCTGGGAGATAAATACTCTGGAGTACCCTTCACGTCTCACTTTGATCTGGAAACTGCCTGTCAGAGTAGGGTGAGGGGATAGAGAAAAGGGGAACAGAAGGGTATGAGAAAGGAGAATGGAAGAAAAGAGGTGGAGACAAGGGAAGAGAAGTAGAAGAAAAAGAGAGACTAGGGGAGAAGGAGACATTCACCACTGGATAAATGCACAAAGAAAATGTGGCACGCCCGTGTGACGGAATACTATTCAATATGAAAAAAGAAAAAAAATCTTGCCATATACAGGAACATTGTTGAACATGGGGAATATGCCAGCGGAAACAAACCAAGCACAGAAGGTCATCTCTTATTTCTTTAGGATTCCTGTGGTATGAAGTATAAGAATCAAAGTCATAGAGACAGATGCTTAAATAGTAGCTAGCAAGGCTGTGGGTAGGAAACAGAAAGCTATCACAACACAGTGGAGGACTAAGCTTCAGTTAAGCAAGAGGAGCATCTCTAGAGACCTGCCAACAGCAGTGAGCAACACTGTGTTGTGCCCTAGAAAACAGGAGAGTGGATAATGTGTGAAAATGTTCCTGCTACAACCCACAATGACACATAGTACAAACGCATACCACATACACACACACACACACAGTGTCACCTGGAGCAGGTTTATGGGGCCAGCAATGCAAGGATGTGCACTGATCAGGGAGTGACCCTGTGTTAGTCTCACCTCTCAACTGGTAAGGCTTTACTCTGAAGAAAGGATAGCCATGTGGATTCTTACACTTCAATCTTATTATTATTCACATGACGTGACCTGGGCTAACGTCTTCAGCTCATTTGACAGATGGGAAAATCCACAGCCCAGAGAAAGCAAGTGATGTGTCAAGGATCATCTACTGTTTGAAAAATGAGACTCGTGGGAATGATTACACTCAATTCTCCCATTCTACAGCAGGTGAAAGACAGGAATTGAGRCCAGGGAAGATCTGTGAGGTGTTTCAGGTGACCCACAATATCAGAGTGGCAGCACAAATCTATCATCTATCTATTTGTCTGTCTGTCTGTCTGTCTGTCTATTATCTGTCTGTCTGTCAGTCATCTCTATTGAGTGTATGTGTGTGTATGTATAAGCCAGATGTCGACCTCTGGTTGTTGTTTTTCACGAGTGATCACCTTGGTTTTTGGGACAATGTCCCTTATTGCCTGAACCTTGAAGATTAGTCTAGACTGGCTGGCGAAGGAGCCCAGGGATCTGCCTATCTTTACCTCCCAAGCAGCACTGGGATTGCCAATATGTATCACCATGCCCAGGACTTTTCACCTGAGTTCTGAGGATCAAACTTGGGTCCTCATGCTTTTCATAAAAAAACACTTGATTGACAGAGTCAACTCAGGCCTTGAAAATCTAACTTTTATAACAAACCAGACTGTAAAGCCTGGGCCACTCATTGCATAAGTGAGAATGGACTCCTAAAGTGGTAGTAAGAATAACTTGCTATTGGCATCCTGTTTGAATGTGGTGTGGATAAAAGGTTAATATATTTCATCGCATCATTTCTTCCTGATTAGTATAGCATCAGAAGCCAAGGATTCTTAGGCCCTGTATCTAACTCCTAGAACAGTCTAGATACTCAAGTAATCAAGCCAGAAGAGGGGAAGTTTGGATATTTGCTCCACTCAGTTAATCACAAGAACATTCCCTAGTCCTTGAGGTTTGTCTTCCTTTCTTTTTTTTCCCCTCTTCCTCTAACACTGCACCACTGCACCTGCCAAAAAGTTAAATTTGCTTTAAGAGCCCCAGAAATAGTCCTACGAGGGAGGCATGGAGCATTAGGAGCCCAAGAGTGAAGGGGCTTACCAGAATCCACCCCGTGGGGATAAAACATTGGAATGCACAAAAAGTGTGACTCATCAATGTTCAGATAAAGCCAGTTCTGCCAGGCGGGAGGAAGTAAAGGCAGCACCCCGGGAGAGGCCAGCAGGTAGGCAATCTAGCCCTGGGTAGGAGCTGGGCAATGAGCTGTCTTGCTCAGTGAAGCACACCAGAAGTCTCTCTTGAACAACTCTGTCTTCTCCAGGATGCTGACAATGCAAGGTGGGGGTTATGAGGTCAATGTGTCTCTCTCTGTAGCTGAGAGATCCAAGGCCAGCTTATAATGCAAGGTGGGTTATAAGGTCACTGTGTCTCCCTCTGTAGCCGACACTGTTGGGGGTCAGGAGAAACAGCAGGATCATGGGGAAATGCCTTTTGGTTGCATCCAAGCCTCAGCAGATGAAGAGTCTGAATCCATCAGGTTGCTTGGGAATCTGTACCATGGTCTGTCTCCATGGTGTGGTGTGGTTCCAGGTGCCTAAGTCCTATTGACCTGGGTTTAAGAGACCTGTATGACCTTGGCCAGGCTACTTTTTGTGTCTCTCTTACAGTTTTCCATGTGCACGTTTGAAACAAAAATGGCAGCTAGAAATGGTTGCTATCAGGGTAAAAGAGCTAACTCACTGATCCGTGGGATCTAGCCATCACAGCACCACGTGAGTGATTTTAGTCACTTACAATATCACTTCCATGGCATCCTGTGTGAATGGACTCATGCAAAGTAGCTCTGTCAAAAATAACTGTTAAAAATTTATTTAAAAAATTAAATTTTGTCATATATATGCAAACTGGTCTCTCTTGGTCTATAAAGAAGTGAACCATTTAAAAAATCATAAGAATAAAAAAAGTCATTAAAATTCTAGCAAGTGCCTCAGTCTGCCAAGGCTCTCAGTGTCAGCTGTTCATTCTTTGTTGAAAGCAGGAGTTAGCAAATGCTAGCGGGGCGTTAGAGGCATGTTAGCACCCTCCCGAGACTTCCCCTGGATGCGCTATGTGAAGGGGAGGAGTTTTCTCGCTGTGAGTCAATATTATTTCACCGCGGGTCTGAGAAGCACTACGGTGATGTCCTCCTTGGCATCTCTTGATGATGTTAGGGGCAGCATTGTGACAATGCCTATGCCTGGCCTGGTGTTTGACCCGTTCAATGGGGTCATTGTGGACTTTTTCTCCTTCCCCTCTCCCTTTGTTGCTTTAAGGGGAAATGTTAGAGGCTCAAGCTTGGTAGCCATGTCTTGATGGCTGATTATAGAAGTCCTCCCTTTTCTATGTAGTTCTGACATTTCAATCATCTAAGGTCCATCACTGCCTCAGAGTATTAAATGGAAATTTCCAGAGGTTGCAATACTGAAGCTATAAATTTCACGCTGTTCTGAGTAGCAAGGTGAAATCAGACGGTTAACTCACCCCATCTTGTCTAGGGTGTGAGTCATTTTTGGTCAGTGTATCCAGGCAGTGTTTACTGCCCGCCCTCAGCAGTCATCAACGGCTCTCAGAGTGACTGTTGCAGTATCACGGTATTCATGTTCAAGTTACCTTTATTCTATGTATCTTTCCTTTCCTTCTTACTCTGTGGCTGGCCTTGTGACTGGATGACTGGCCCTGGCATCCTCCTCTCCTTTTCTCACTCCTCCTTTTCCCCCTTAGATTCCTCCTCCTATTTGTTCTTTCTGCCCTCCTATTTCTCCTATTTCTCTCTCCTGCCAAGCTATTGGCCATTCAGCTTTTTATTAGACCAATCAGGAGTTTTTGGCAGGCAACGTAACACAGCTTTACAGAGTAAAACAAATGCAACATAAAAGAACACAACACATATTTTCTTTGTTAAACAAATATTCCACAGCATAAACGGATGTCACACATCTTAAACTAACATTCCATAACACTTATCAAGGAAGCTTCTTTTCTTTCAGCAAAGACCATTGCAGAAATCCACAGTTATTCAAAATTATGACAATGGGTTGCTCAGCCCTAACTGGTACACAGACTTCACAGCCTCTACACCTAAGGCTCAGGGAATATAATGGAAGATGGTGTGGAAAGGTTGTAAGAGGGTGATGGGACAAGACAGTGCAGAGGTCCCTCGATCTCATATTCTTGCTGAGGGCATTTTAGGTTTAACTAGAATTTGGTCTCCTTGATGGGAAGCCCCTTGGAAAATTACCCAACTTTATTCTAGGAACCTGAGGTAAAGATGCCCCAAGCTAACTTAGCTTCTGTTAAACTGCTTGCTTGCACAAAACCTCCCCTGGCAGCTGCCAAATGAGATACCAGGATATGGTTTGTGCCTTTAAGATCCTCTTCCTCTAAATACTCAGCACTTCACTGGAGTTCCGAATACCTGAGTATCATCCCAGTCGGCTGGAATAAAGACTTTCAGTTGGTTATAAACTTTCGGTCGGTTAGGAGTGGTCATCTCTGTGGGCTCCCTGTAACAAGGAGGCCAGGGAGTCTGCTGCCAGATTGTATCTTCAAATATGATGGGGAAGTTACACTTGAACCTGCCACAATATGACTGCTTCAACAAGACCCAAACAATGTCGTCAGTTGAAATGACTGCATGGATGGGGAGGTCACCCCAGCTTTATCCTAGGTAAAGATCCACAGGCAACTAAAGACTACTCAGAGAGGGAGAATCAGTCTTTCCCAGGGATGAGCGTCCCAAACGGTTAACACACAAGCAGCACTAAATGGACTCAGCAGCAGGCACTTCTATATTTATTGGCATATAATTATGCATATATATTATGAAAAATAGAATGTTGTGAATTTGAGAGGGGATGGGAAAGGCATGGGAGGGGCTGGAGGAAGAAGAGGGAAGGGACAAATGTTGTGATGATACTTTAATTAAATAAAAATATTACAAAGCACGCATAGCTAAAACATGTTCAAAATAAGACAATATGTATTTTCAGTTAATTTTTGTCAAACACAAACATATTTGATATCTGTGTAATTACTATCTATGAGTTTATTACAGTTCTTATATCCTGGAAATAAGTTTAATAAACTTTTATAACAGATTACAAAAAAAGAATCATTATACTTTAAAACCTCCGGCCAATACCTCTCATTTTTGAGTAGGAGAAACATCTAAATACCAACAAGTGTGGGGGCTTCCCAGGCTTAGTTCCTCATGGCCTCACCGGCTCTCCTTTCTTGGGCCTGGCAAACATCTCCTGGTCTTAATGTTCCTCCATGAACACACCAAGCTCTGTCTGACCCCAGGACTTTTGTGTTCATTACTGCCCCTGCTTAGCTGTCCTTCCAGTTGCTGATGCAATTCTACATGCTGCATCCAAAGCAGCTCTACCTATATGACTGCTTGCTATTATGCCACTATGTGTCTACTGCCTATCTTTTATCATCTATGCCTTCCTACTTTATTGTGAGCACCATGACAACATGGAACCTGCTCACCAGCAGAACGACAGACTACAGTGTCCTCATCAACTGGATTTTATCATTTCATTTCTATGTTAATGGATCGGTCTGAGCATTTTCCATGTTTTATGAGTGAGGAAGTAGAGAGGCAGTGTTGCAAGGATGGCCCCTTGTTTGAACCCGCTGCCCAG
>LOJH01004959.1:6468-19366 GCA_001685095.1 Ellobius talpinus
ACCTCTGGAAGAGCAGCCAGTGCTCTTAACCACTGAGCCATCTCTCCAGCCCGGGCTATCTTCTTGATCACCCAAGCAGTCAGGTATGGAGTCCATCTCATGAAGTGGGCCTGAAGCTCAATCAGTTATTGGTTGGTTGCTTCCACAAGCTTTGTACCACTGTTGTCCCCACATGTCTTGAAACCATTACGCCATTGTAGATAAAAGGGTTTGTGGCTAACTTGGTGTTTACGTTTCTCTTTTGATGATGTGCAGAGAACCTTCCTGTACCAAAGATGCTGGAATGTAGGAGTGGAGGTGTAGCATAATTAATAAAAACTCAGAGACAAATATTGGAATTCAACCTGAAGATCAGAAAAGCAAAGCAGCCAGTCACTGGCTTTTACCTCTACCTCAGACTGAAATGGTGATTCTGCCTCCACGAGTCCTCAGAATGAGACTTGTGTGAGACCTGTCTCCTACTATTTTATATTCCTCTCTAGTGCTGGGATTAAAGGCGTGCACCACTACCACCCAGTTTCTATGGCAAACTAATGTGGCTACTGGGATTAAAGGTGTGTGTCACCCCTGGCTGGACTGTAAGGCTGACCAGTGTGGCTGTTTACTCTCTGATCTTCAGGCAAGCTTTATTTATTAAAATACAAATGAAGTTATCACTACAAGGAGGCTCTATGTAGGCATGAACTTGACATCTCCAAGTCAATGAGCTTTGTAGATGTTGTCTTCAACAATAGGGGTTTGCTGTCATTTTGTGGGGAGAAACTTGTTGTCTTGGCAACTGCCTGGGTTGTTTGGGAGTTCCTATGGGGCTCTTTTGTCCAATGACACAAATATAAACCATTCCCAGCACTGGAAGCTTTGTGTGGTGACTAGAGATGGCCAGCTGGGACTCTGTTCATACACCTCCCCATTATTTGTCAATTTCTTTTAGGTTGCCTTCATATATGTATATATTTCAGGAAGTTTCTACTGTATTAGGTTTCCATACTACTTCTCAAGTGCCCCCTGTCGAACAGTACCTGAGTAGGGGAGTGAGGTTAAGAAAGAAAGAGATAAAAGACAGAAGACAAAATTGGGAGGGCTCTCAGTGAGTACTGGAGAAGCCCCGAGTTTATTTCTCATACCCTTTTATACCCGAAGCAAAAAGGGGAGGGCAAAACACTTCCTTACCATGATTCAAGAAACAAACAAGTGTAACCACCTCCTTAATTCTCAAAATATTTAGTAACCACATCTTTTTGCCAAACATCCTTTTTTTTTCTTTGTTGGTTTGTGTTTTTGTATTTTGAGACAGGGTTTCTCTGTAGTTTTGGAGCCTGTCCTAGAACTCACTCTGTAGACCTGGCTGGCCTCGAACTCACAGAAATCTGCCTGCCTCTGCCTCCCAAGTGCTTGGAGTAAAGGTGGCACCATCCTGTTATTTGGCCTCGAGGAGCAAGCAAGACATCTAGAGACCAGGTCTTTGGCCAAACATCCTGTTATTTGGCCTTGAGGAGCAAGAACAAGCTTGAACTCTCTGACCTTAAGTCAAGATGGAACTGAGTCCCTGTGGGGCTTCCACACCATTTTAGCTGTCTCTCCCTGTATTCCTCCCATAACTCCCTCTCCCCCCTCCCTACTTGATCCTTCCACTACAGTCTCCACTCATGCATCCATAATTATTATCTATTCTAGCTCCCTTTCCTAATGAGATCTTTCTGTTCTCTTTAGTCCCTTACTTTATACCTACCCTCTGTGGTTCTATGGGTTGTAGCTTACTTATAAATTGACTTAACAGTTAATATCAAAAGATAAGCAAATACATATTTGTCTTTCTGGGTCTGGAATACTTCACTCAGGTTCGCTCTAGTTCTATCTATTTGCCTACAAACTTCATAATGTCATTTTTTAACAGCTGAGTAATTCCATTGTGTAAATGTACTACATTTTCTTTATTCGTTCTTTTGTTGAGGGACATCTGAGTTGTTTCCAATTTCTTTTTTTTATGAAGAGAGCAGCATTAAACATGGTTGAGCAAGTGTCTTTGTGGTAGGATGAAGCATCTTTTGGGATATGCCCAAGAGTGGTCTAGCTGGATCTTGAGGTAGATTGATTCTCATCTTCCTGAGGAACTACCACATTGATTTCCATAGTAGCTGTACAAGTTTGTAGTCCCACCAGCCATGGAGGAGTGTTCCCCTTGCTCCACATTCTCCCCAGCATGAGCTGCCACTTGTTTCGTTGATCTTGACCATTCTGACACATATAAAATAAAATCTCAATGTAGTTTTGATTTTCTGCATTTTCTTTTCTGATGGCTAAGGATGTTGAGAATTTCTTTAAGTATTTCTCAGTCATCCGAGTTTCCTTTGTAGAGAATTCCCTGCTTAAATTTGTATCCCATTTTTAATTGGGTTATTTATTTTCTTTGTATCCATTTTACTTTCTTAATTTATAAATCTTGATGTTCTTCACAGCCTTCTCTTCTCCATGAAAAGTTTCTCTTTTTGCCTTGTTAAAAAGAGATGTCCTCACCTGTGTTTTGTACAATGCTATCTTTTCTTCTTGGACACAACCAACCCAAAGTCACCATCTCTACCTTGGACTCACTCCTTCCTGTGGCTGCTGCGTGGAGCTTGTGCTGGCATTTCTTTCAATTAATTTCTAACTACCTCCCTTGTGTCTGTAAGTCTGAACACACTGCCTCTCATTGCCCAGTTCCCTTCCTGGCTTGCCCAACTGTTTCCTTAAACAGTATTTTCCTATGGGAAGAATGTTGGCAGATTCCCTAGCTGTTTGACAATATCTTCATTTTGATATTTCTTAGCTACTATATCATACTATCATACAGCTGTGGTGTATCTCCCATAAATTTGGTATTTCTGATTTTCTTATTTCTTTATTGCCATTGCTACCATTACTATTTATATTTAATGTCACAATACTTTGAGGAAGAGGTAAAGAGAGGAGGAAAGAGCTATGTTCAGTCTTCAGTCTTCAGAGGTCAACATCCTAACTTTCTTGAAAATTATGTATTTCAGATCAGCCTTTAAGTTTTGTTCTTCTAGTCCATTCTTAGAATCTGACATCATATTAATACATGTAAATGAGCCACCAGATGGCATTGTGGGTATCTCTAAACTTATTCATAAATTCCTGGGTTCATATAGATTTTTGTGAAGCCCTATGACAATATTCTGGCTTGCAAAATATTTAATAAAAAAAAGAAAGGTTTTCCCAGTTGAAAAAAAAACCTTAGGCTATCATTCTTTTTAATTTGAGGAAAATGAATCACCCCAAATCCCATGAAACTCTAAAATTTTAAATTTTAGTTTCCCAACTTTTTCTGAGAAAAAAAAGTTTCTGGTTTGTTGACCCATTTTATGTCGTATATATTATATAATATATTTATATGCATTTTATCAGCATTATATTAAATATATTTCATGTTCCTCTCTCAAGGACATTCTTTTAAATGTTGGTGATATTTCTGTATTTTCCTTAGATTTGCTAGACACACTTAATTACACAAGTGTACACTGTCTCGGTTTTTGAAAAACTAATAATCTTTTAATATAACAGAAGTTAGATCTCTTTCTACCCTGTGATAAGGGATGATTTTTCTATCCTGCACCACAAGTTTCTACCATCCAAATTTCCAAGCAAACTCTGCTTTCCCCAAGGAGCTTTACTGAAACTTTGGCCTCTGGTATTAAATTTTCTCCAGACATCAAGAGTCCATTCCACAGAGGTAGCATTAATCTCCTCTTCTGAAACAGGATGTTCCCATTATTTACCAAGATAACCAGTTCCCGGATTTTGCTGACAAGATCCTTTTTCAAATGCTCAGCCCAGAGAGGTTGGCAAGAACCCATCTAAGAGAAGAGGACAGCCAGGTTAGAGATCTCCCTTACGATGCCCAGAGTGTAATAATTTCAGTCCTGGCACTGATAGATGTGGAAGTCACTCCACAGTGTGAGGTTGGGTGTAAGAAATGGGAACTGTTTTCCTACAAACACGAACTTTTTGTCTTTATAAACAGCAACAAAAACAAAAACCTCTCAGCCTTATGCTTTGGCTTCCTGTTGAAGCACTACTTTTGAGGCTTTGTTTATTGTTACAGACACCTGGTCATTTGCAAGTAATGAAGTACTCCAGCAGCGGACACATTGCAAAGCTAGGCAGGAGCAATCCACATTGCCTTGAAGCTTACGTACTCACCAGATGCCTACAAGAGGAAAGTCAACAGCTTAGCTTGAAAATTGAGTTTCAATCAAAGTCTTTACAATAAGTAAGTGGACTTCTCTCTCAAATCTTCATATTGCCAAAACACTTCTGAGGTTGTTTGTTTTTTAGAAGATTTAATCAATGAATGCCTTGATATTTGGTTTTAAACTCTAAGAAGTTATGTGTATTGGTCAGATTTCCATAAGCAAAATGAAATATCTAAGACATATAGCTTATATGCAGAAAAGGCTTATTTGAACCACAGCAGGGGTGGGGGGAGTACAAGGACATGCTGTTAGCATTGGTGGACAGTAGTAGGCAATCAAATGGCATCTCAGAGTAGAAGGCAAATGGGGCCAAGTTTTTCCTTTTAAGACATTTCTCTCACAAGAACAGCACGATTTACTTCAATCCCTTGGTGACAGAAAGAACTGCCTCTAGGTCACACCTCACAAAGGTTTTGGGACCCTCCTGCTAGCATCACCAGGGCCTGTAATCATTAGGGACCTTTAGGAATGTTCAGAGGACCTTCATACTTACACTATGTAAGTTCACCTCTGTGGACTCCAGTTTCTTATTCTACAAAGACAGGATAGCCCTTCATAGACTCATGCCCACTCCATCTCAGAAACCCAGCTATTTCTAGAATCTCTTTTATGTTGCAAAATTCCCTGTTGGTGTTAGCCACAGACACAGCATCTGATAAAGCTCTCTGTTTTGGTTAAAATTACAATTGTAGAAACTAAAGCTATTGATCCCTGGAACCAAAGCAGCTTGTTTCTCTGGATTTCTGCCTTCCTCAGAACCATGGATTCCCAGTTATGACCCAGTAATGAGATTGTTTGGTCAATCTCTAACACCCCTATATCCATGTCTGGAATGTAATACTGAGTTGGAAGCATCACCTCAGCTCTTGGCCTGGGAGTTGCCTTTGTCCAGATTCCAACTCCCAGCCTGCCAAGTGCTGACCCCTCCCCCAGGTAGGGTCAGGACCACTCCCACAGGCTATTTAGGCTTGTGCGCTGGAAAAAGGAACACATGGTTTTGGGTTTCCGTGTGTGCTTCCACTCACTCTGCCCCCCTCCATGTTCCTGGCCACCTGAGAGCGCTGCATTTATTAAACACGGCGTTTTAATTTGGTCTAATCTGGTTTAATGGGAGTTATTTTGGGTCGGCGGAGAGGCTCTTCTTAAGATTCTTCATAACAGAGATGTGTCCACACCTGACATTCTTTGACTGAGCACTCACTGGTCACTTCTGGCATAGTCAACTGTAAACCCAAACTGGAAATGTTTCCATCCCCTTCTCTGATACTTTCTGTCCTGTAACCACCATAAACAGTAACCTGTTGATAGACTGATTGATGCAGTGATGTCCTCTGCAGGTCCCCTGTGATGCCTATTGTTGGTTGTCAACTTGACTATACTTGGAATGAACTACAGTCCAGAAATGGAGAGGGTATACCAGTGAGAAATATTCTTCTTGGTTTATATTCACTAGAGTGAATCCACTTTTAGTCTGGTTCTTTGAGACAGGAAGACACAGCTCTGATCCAGATATTGAAGCAAAAACACACACCTTTAATCTGGGCCACAGCTTCTTCTGGAAGCCTATCTAAGGACATAGAAGAAGGAAGCTTTTGGTTTTTTGCCTGCTTGCCCTCACCTTGCTGCATATCCATTCCTTCACTGGCATTAGAGCCTACTTCTTCAGGATTCTAGCACCTACTGAAGACCAGCTGAGATACCCAGTCTTGTAGGACTGGGCAACTGCTAGATTCTTGGACTTTCCATTCACAGACAGCCACTGTTGGGTCAGTGTTGTGGGATAATCTTTTTGTACACTGTGAAGATGTGTCATTCTAACTGATTTAATAAAAGGCTAAATGGTCAATAGCTAGGCAAGATTTTCAGGCACACAGGAAACTGGGAAGAAGAAGGGCAGATAAGTGGAGAGTCACCAGCCAGATGGACAAAGCAGAAAACCAGCATGGACAGTACAGAATAAAGGTAATAAAGCCATGAGGCAGAAAATAAATTAATGGGTTCATTTAAGTTATAAGAGCTATTTAAAAATAAGTCCAAGGTAGTTAAAAACAAGCCTAAGCTATCAACTGAGCTTTCTTAATAATGTCTCCAAGTTTTGATTTAGGAGTTGGCAGGAGGTACAGAAAAATCCACCTACAGATTAATTGGATTTAAGGTAGCCTATAAGTCAATCTAATTCCCATACACACACAGATAGATAAATAGATGATAGATAGACAGATAGATATTCATTCCATGAGTTCTGTGACTCTAAAGAACCCTAACTAATATATCTGTCTACCCCCCCAAATGTGCACACTGTCAGAATTCACCTTCTGCCTTGTCTGTCTTGCCTCCTCACTGACCTTACAAGTTGGATAAATGGTGAGCTGAGACCAGCTAAGACAGGTGCGGACATCAGGCATTCTTAGGTCTAAACATGGATGCTCTGAAGTTCCACATTAAGAATCTTGAATTCTGTGTAGTTAAACTATGGCCGTAAATTCACCTGAACTGGTTGACCTTCTCCAGGAAGGTAAATGGGGTCCATGCTAATAATCAAAGAGTGATAGCTGATGAATGTGCAGAATAAACTTGTGATTTTCCAGGACAACATTGAAGTCGACATGATGAAAAAATACGCTTCCCTCAAAGGGATGCTGTTTCTGGCTTCTCTCTTCTGGCAATGTTGATGGAATGTGACAGCTTTATAAAAGGTTGTGATTTGGTTCAAACACAGCAATTTTAGATTATTCTCTTCCCTCTTCCAGGGTAAAGATGCAAGCAAGGTGCCCATTGATCTGTCACAGGTCCCACTGAAAATGTCTGAGTTAATGAAGTCTTCAGGCTCAAGAGATTTGGAAGTGGAGTGGCACATTAATGATCTTTTTATTTAGTTAGTTTTCTTTTGAACCTGATGACACAAGGAGCCTGTTATTCCATTGTCAGATAAACTTGTTGCCAATATTCTCTTTATTTTCTATAGGAGTCACTGGTTCCTATGGTTTTGTTTCAAAATAGCCTGCAGAGCAGCAGGTTTTTGTGTGGGGTTTTCATACGTGGATCCCTTCAGTTGATTCTTCCTTACCATCCCCCCAACCCCTCTACCCTCCCTTTCTCCATTGGATCTTTCTCATTCCTGCCATTACCTCTTTCTACTGGATTCTGTTGTCCTCCTCACTCTCTTTCCTCTCTTAAGACCTTCTTTTTTCCACCATCAGTTTTCCCTTTCCAGTTCCATGGTCTTTGTCCACTCTTACTCCCTCCTAGATATACATATATAAGTTAGAAGTGCAGTTAACTGCAAATGGAAACTCTACTTTTGTTTTCCAGTCACCCTGACCTGAATAATCACACAAAAATTACAACACTGTTTGGCCGATAGCTCAGGCGTATTTCTAGCTAGCTCTTACATCTTAAATTAACCTATTTCTATTATTTTATATTTTGCCATGAGGCTGTGGTTTGTTGCTTCTTGCTTCTTGGGCAGCTACATGGTGTCTGCCTGACTCTGCCTTCTTTCTCCTTGCATTCAGTTTAACTTTTCCACTTACTTATATACTGCCCTGCCATAAGCCAAAGCAGCTTCTTTACTAACCAATGGTAATAAAATATTTTCATCACATACAGAGGGGAATCCCACATCAAGCAGTTAACAATAACATTAGCACATTTGGGGTGGGGGTTATAATATTCCAACATAAGAAATTATCTTCTAGACCAAGGATTGGAAATTACAGCCATGGGCCAAATTTAGTCATGTTCATTCACCTGTGAATTATAACTTTACCTGCTATAGTGGCAGAGCTAGTTACCATGGAGACCATGAGTCCCACAGCCTACACAATGAGTGAACTGACCTTTTCCAGGAAAAGTTGACTTGGCTCTGATCTAAAGCAGGGGTCCTTAGACGCTGCTCCTGCTGCCCCTTCTGGGTATAAGTGACACATCAATCCATTCACAAACCAGAAATAACTAAATTGCCATTGTTTTCCCCAGTGGTAAATCTGTCCCCAGCCTGTTCTCCTTACCAAGCACCATTTTTTGCAGCTATAATTTTCTGCGCACCTTGGGTTGGGCCAGGTAGGTGTGCTCATATAGAACTTTGAAGACGCTGGAGCAAGGGATGTTCCTGCAGCTACAGCCCAGTGTCTATTCTTCAACTAGAACATAGGCTACAGAGATGTTAGGTTCCTTGCTCCTGTACCACAGCCATGGCAGTGTTTCTTAAATTCTAACTGCTGGGGTGGTTTGCTGATCTCCTTCCTTGCTGGTGAGAGCTGAGATAATCAGAAGCATGTTGGGAGTTAGTCATGCCCGAGACTCTGCCCTGAACCCGATTCTTTACCTTGCTGGTGATTTGTGAGCACTTGTCCTTTTATTTAAAAACCTCAAGTTGTCTTTACTTCTCTGTACACCTGCTGACAGCTCATGACTTTGCTTTGAGATTCTCTTTCCTCTTCCTGTCTTCCTGTTTCCTTCAGCTCCTCGTTCACACTGTTGAATCACTTCCTGTATAAGGAACAGCCATCTGATAGCAAAACAGTTTTACTTACTTTTTAAAGGGGAGGTTATTGATAATTAAAGTTTCAGAAATGAACTTTGGAATAAATTTGTCAGCCAGGTCCTGGTGGTACAAACTTTTTTTCTTTGTTGTTGCTTTCTTTTCTTTGTTTTTTTTAATTTTGTTTTTTTGTTGTTGTTGTTGTTGTTTTTGAGACAGGGTTTCTTTGTGTCACCTAATCCCAACTCTTAGGAGGCAGAGGCAGGAGGATCTCAAGGCCAGCCTGGTCTATAGAACAAGTTCCAGGACAGCCAGAGCTACACATATTGAAGAATGTTTTCCTCTGTGTATTTTTGTTTGTTTGTTTGTTTGTTTTTTAAAGATTTATTCCAGAACATATTTTTAATTTTTGGGAGGAAAATAGGAGAGAAAAGAACAAAAATCCACCCAGACTTCATGCATTATTATAGTTATGTAGATACAATTATCCATGGAAACTGAAGCAAAACATAAGGTCATATGGGTGATTAATCACATCATCTCCATGTGGCTGAAAACCAGTGATGGACATGGAGGGAAACATGGTATATACTGGGTCTTAATATTATACTTGGGGTTCATAAAAACTGGAGTACCCCTTAAAATCATCCAATTACTTCCTATTCACATACTCAGTCTGCTGAGAAAACCAGTTGAGACCAACCATCTCCTCCCTGTAAGAAATTTTTGAATTGTAATCCTAATTAATCATTGTGGACACTAAACTTACTACTTGGTGGAGTTCCTATTTCATTCATGGCAAAAACCTAATGGGAGAAGATTGCTCACAGGTCATCAAATTCACCTGTACTCCTACCTTCTAGAGCCAACATGAGGAAATGTTACTGTCTAAGTTACTTTGCTATTGCTGTGAAGTGGCACCATGGCTAAGGCAACTCACAAAAGGAAGGCAGTTACTTGGGGGCTCACAGTTTCAGAGGGTGAGTCCACTTTCATCATAGTGAGAAGTATGGTAGACAGGGTGGTGGAGCAGTAGCTGAAGCTTCCATCTCAGCAGCAGGTTAGAAACAGAGGAAGATTCAGGGCCTGGTATGGGCTCTTGAAACTCTAAATCCACCTCCTGCAATAGGGCCACACTTCCTAATCCTTCCCACATAGCCCAATAACTAGTGACCAAGCATTCAAACATATGAGCCTATGAAGGTCATTCTCATTCAGATCAACAGTTACCTTTGGAATATCCAGTCCTTCGAATAACTGGCAGGAACTTTCATCTCCCCATGCACATCTCAGCAGGCCCCTTTTAGTTTCCCAAGCATCCTTTTTCAGCAGATGCCTGTCCCTTTCTCTGCTCTGACATCCTTCTGCAAACACATCTCCATGCCTCCCATTCCCATCAATGAATAGCATCCTATGAGCAATCTTCTCCCACTCAACAGGGCCTTTCTCTCTCTCTCTCCATATTTGTGATGTTCCATTTGAAGAAATGTTACCATGTATGTTGAATTGTTTGATCCGTAGTGTACACTTTATTATCCGGGTGTCATATTTTTATTACCTGAAATTTAAGGCAAATTTACTTGTTATATATGTGAAATATATATGTGTGTGTTATATTGCTTGTTATGTTTGATATATATATATATATATATATATATGAGCATTGCTCTCCCCCTCTCTCTCTGATAATAATTTTATCTCTGAGAATAATAGTACAAAGAGCACCCATGTATTCTTTACCTGTGGTGACCATTATTTCACCCTCCTCTACTTGCTTTGTCACATAAGCCCCCACCCCTCTCTGCCAGACTGTCCCCTCTTTGGCCAGTGACAGCACTTCAAGCTGCCTCTGGCATTCTCTTCACAGGCCATATGTGTGCACTCCTTCAGGTTGGGATAGTACACAGCAGTCCATACATAGCTATATGACACCAGTCCCAGAACACAGCTATGCTCCAATGGTCCCTACTTCCTTATAATGGGGTATTACATCTGTTGGAGGAGGCCACTTGTTGGTTTCCAGCTGCCCAGACTCCCAAAATAATCACATAGAAGCTGTATTATTTAAATCACTGCTTGGCCCATTAGCTCGAGCTTCTTATTGGTTAACTCTTACATAGTAATTTAACCCATTTCTGTTAATCTGTGTATTGCCACATGGCTGTGGCTTACCAGCTAAAATTCCAGTGCCTGTCTCCAGCGGGGCTACATGGTGTCTCTCTTACTCCGCCCTTCTTTCTCCCAGCATTCATTTTAGTTTTCCCTGCCTAGCTCTTTCTGCCCTGCTCTGCTATAGGCTCAAAGAAATCCTTTATAAAGTTAAAAACTTCCCCTTTATTTAAACAGAAAAGAGGAGGTAATGTGGGATTCCCCTCTGTATGCTGGGAGTATCATTGGTTGATAAAGGAACTGCTTTGGGCCTATAGCAGAGCTATGGGGAACAGAGCTAGGTGGGGAAAACTAAAAGGAATGCTGGGAGAAAGGAGGTGGAGTCAGAGAGAAGCCATGTAACCCCACTGAAGCCAGATGGAACTTTAGCCAGTAAGCCACAACCTTGTGGTAATACACAGATTAATAGAAATGGGTTAAATTAATATGTAAGGGTTAGCCAATAAGAAGCTAGAGCTAATGGGCCAAGCAGTTCCTTTATTAACCAATGATATTCACAGCATACAGAAGGGAATCCCACATTATACATCCACATTTATAATCAACTGCTATTTTTTTAAAAGTCTAAAAGTATCTCAAAAGTCTCATGCCCCACCCTTATTTATATGAATTACTAAAATTCAAGCAGCTATTTGGAACCAGAGCCATGACAAAGCGGTGCCTAACTTCCAAATCTCTGTTCTATTTCCTAACCCCTTGTCCTTTGGGTCTGTGTGAAGTTCCATTGTACTGATTTTGGCCCACCATTTCATTGTTCCAATGTACTCCTCTGTTACAGGTGCCCTCACTGGATATTCAACCCCCTCCAAAATACTTTAAATGTGAGCTCCAAAACAGAGCTCAGATTTGCTTACAACTTCAAAAGAGATTTCTTGAACTGAGTTATAAATCTTTGAATAATGAGGTTTTTAATGAAAGCAGGCCCAACACATCGTTAACTGTGGAGAGAAAATGGCGTTCTTATAATCACTATTTTTTGGAGCTTAATGGAAAAATACAGAATATTGAAAATGTTTTCTTATTATTACTTAATTTGTCAAAACCACATCATTTATTCCACATTTTAAATGAGGTGGAATGTTTTTTAAAGATGCGACAGAGATCATTATAAAAGCCCTGGCAAGCCAAATGTGGGGGAGAATCATGGGAGGGAAAAAGCATTACTGGGCTCAATGTGCATCCGGGCGCCTGCAGCACACATCAGCTTAGCTCCTTGCCAGCTGTCCACAGGGGGACACAATGTGCACTTTAAAAGGGGATGGAGATAGGTATGTTGACGGCTTTGCATCCATAACATCCATTCATCCCTAGGCACCATCTGTTACAGCTTCAGTCTTTTTGTGAGTATCAGCAACAGGGGTAATTAAGCAAACGAGCAGCTAATATTGAAGTTCTCGGAAAGGAGAAGGAGTTTGCAAACGCCTGACAGTGGGGTGTCGTTGTAGGAGCTGAGACAGAACACCTGGAGGCTCCTGCTGGAAAAGGCTGAGTAGCCAATGGGGGTGGAGCATGGGTGGAACCAGTAAAGCCCATAGCATCATGGTAGTTGTAGTAGCAGGAGTTGTTGAGGACAAAGGGATGCTTCTGCTTTCTTTATTAAAGGGAAACAAGGACGCACTGCAGAAAGAAAAAAAGACCAACTACTACTTTGATGCCACACAATAGTCAGGGTCTCAAATTAGGCTTCCCTGTGACAAAAAAAAAAGCCAGTTGGGGAGGAAAGGGTTTATTCAGCTTACACTTCCATATCACTGTTCATTATTGAAGAAAGTCAGGACAAGAACTCAAGCTGGGCTGGAACCTGGAGGCAGGAGCTGTTGTAGAGGCTGTGGAGGGGTGCTGCTTACTAGCTTGCTTCCCCTAGCTTTCTCAGCCTGATTTCTTATAGAACCCAGGACCACCAGCCCAGAGATGAAACTATCCACTATGGGCTGGGCCCTCTCCTATTTATCACTAAATGAGAAAACGCCTTACAGATGGATCTCATGGAGGC
>LOJH01004959.1:19458-35152 GCA_001685095.1 Ellobius talpinus
TTGTGTCAAGTTGATACAGAACCAGCCAGTACAGTCACGGAGTCTTCCACTCACAAATCTCCTAAGATTGGTGCTCCTTTTAGCATTGAGATGTCAATGGAAACTCTAGTCTGAGCCTTCTGTGACTGGAGTGGCATTAGGTGTTCGATGGTCTTGAGACATGAAAGACCATAGCACAATCCAAATGAGAGGGAGACTGAACCACCAGGATGCAAAGAACCCAGTGAGTTGCAGAGGAATGCCAGCCACAATTCCTCTGTGTGCACGTTAGCCTCCGTGTTCTCTGTGCTGGAACCTTCCCGAAGCATGCTCAAAGGGTTGAGAGCTGAAAGGGAGCCTTCTGTCTTGCGTTTCTGTCAGTCTTCTGTTGAGAGCTAACTTCCTGGTCCCCTGTCCCCACTGCTGTTTCTGCTGTTTTTCTGGCCATGCCCTTCTTTCTTAGGAAATGACACTGGAAACATTTACATCTGTGTTGCTATGGACAGACTCCTGAGAGAAACAACTTGAGGAGAAAGAGTTTAATCTGGCTCAACGGTCTCAGAGGTTTCAGTCCATGGTTGCTTGGCCCCATGTGCTTGAACAGGACATTATGGTGGTGGGAGTGTGTGACAGGAGGGTTTTTCATATCATGGCTAACCCAGAAGCAGAGAATGAAAGAAGAAGAGGCCAGGAATAACACATCTTCAAGAATCTTCCCCAGTGACCTACTCCATCTAGGCACAACCACCCACCACCCAAAACAACATCACCAGTGTGGAGCGGGGGAGGGGGACAAGAAATGAAGTGAGTTGAGTACTTCAGGTCAAATGCTAGTTAGAGGTACCACACTGACCTTCATAAGACTGGGTACCATTGTGCTTAGACATTGCTTTTTTTCCATCTACCAGGACCCTGTACCTGTAGGCTGAGCTGTTGCCCCATTGTGTCCCCATTGCCAATCATCTACCTTGGCTTTCTACAATGATCTTCGGGAGGTTACTGTGAGCCTTCCCTCACCTTCATTCCAGTTGAAAACCCTTCCTTGCCTGAACCATTGTCGTGACTGAGATGCTCAGCCAGAAACCAGTAGATGTCAGCAGAGTGTGAGAACATTGCAAGTCATGTTCCAGTAAGACAGAAACACTTGAAAGAACTGGTGTCCCAGTTGAGGCTGGTGGCACAAAACTGTCCCAAATTCGTGGGCTCTTAAAATAGTTTCAATTAGCTTCAGTTCCCGGAGCAGACTTGGAGGCACAACAATAAACCCAACAATAAACCAATGTTTTCACACTGATTTAGCTAATAGGTTTGCTCTCCCTACCTTATTGATTAAGGCAGAAAAGGTGACCAGTGAAGAATCCACATTAAAACGCAATTCTGCCAAGGAGGAATGCTCCTTGGTGGGAGGCGTTTGGTTTAAAGAAAAGAAAGATTAACCATACACACGCATATTAAAACTTCTAAATATGTCAACCCACCTACTGAGGACTGGGAACACCCTTAGGGAGCTTCTTCCTGCCTAGGTTACCTCAAGACCAAAATAGAAGCTGCCATGTGTGAACCAGCCCCTTTTCTAGAATGTGACCGAGAGCTCCAAGAGAGAATGAGAAGAGAGTGCTGAGTCACTGCACATGTGGGCCATTGGGGAACCAGTATGGAGAGAACGGAAGGAAGGCAGAGTGAAAGTCACAGTGGGTAAGGCTTATACTCCAGGGGAGACCTGTCAATCACCTTATGGAGCCTCAGAGACGCAGCTGCTACATAAGGTTCGAAGAAAGAGAAACTCAGCGTAGAGAAAGCTTGTGAGGAGAAAATGAGGAGGCGCGGGTGCAGAAGAGCCTGGAAAAGCAGTCGGACCTCAGTACAGTCCCAATCCCAAAGGGAAACAAAAGAAGGGAGGCAGGATTAGTCTCTGAATATAGTACAGTTTGGAGCGAAGATCAGAAAGTCAGTGAAGCCAAAACTATGTGTCAGATGGACGTTGCCTTCCAACATGGGCATCTTAGCACCCGGGGTACTCATTAGGGGAAGCATCTGCTGTGACACAAATGCATCAAGGGACTCAGCAACCTGGCCACCTAGTCTCTTGTCCACTGTACAAAGTGACCAGCCTGGGTTCTTAGATGTTATTTGTCCATGTGTAGTCTTCCACCTGGCAGTCACTCAGGAGCTTTACCAGCAACAACAGAAAACTGCGGGCAAACAAAACAAAGAAAACCAAAACCAAGACAAACAGGAACCAACAGGAAGAAAGGGATAAGTTCGGAGGTAACTGCCTCTTATTTAACGCTCACCAAGTGCCAAGTTCTTTACCTCATTATCTCGAATTCTCACAACCTTGAAGTCACATTGCTGGTGAGGACTTACTTAAGGGCTCAAGTGACTTCTCTGATGCTATCCAGCCACAGTTTTGAATATGTAGGTTTTTAAATATATCAGACACTGACACATTTTTAGTTGTACGCATTATGGGGGTACAAAGTAGTTACTGTAGTTTGGATAAAGTCCCCTGAAAGTTCATGTATTAAAGGCTTGGTCACCAGGCTGTGTTACTGATGGAAGCTGAGGGAATCTTTAGTGAGTGGGGTTTACTGGGACGAGGTTAATAAGTCAGAGGAGAAATGCAATAGTGGGTCCCTTTAACTGTGACCCAATGCCTAAGAAAACAAGTAAAATGAAGGGACATTGATTCGGACTCCTGGTTTCAGAGATGTCACTTCATGGTTGACTGCCTCCTTTTCTTTAGGCCTGTGGCAAAATAGAAACATAACCACAGGGCAGGACAGAAGAAAGCTACCCACATCCTGGAACTGAGAAAGTAGAGCTAGGATCAGGGATCAGACTCCTAATACACCCTTTAAAGGCAGCCTGCTTTTTCCATTGAGGCCATGTCTCTTAAAGCTCCCACCATCTCCCAGTAATGCCACCAGCTAGGGACCAGGCCTTCAAAACAAGTCTCTGTTCCACATACGAACAGTTGTCCCCTTTGGGGTCCTTGGGACCTTCAGTTCTTCCTTTGTCTCTTGCTTCCCAGCTGTCTTGAGGTGACTCCTGGGGGGGGGACGACTATCTACCACGATGTAGTGTGTGGCCACAGGCCCAAAACTGCAGGGCCAAATACTCACAGATGGAAGTCTCTGGAGCCAAAAGTCCACTCTTTTCCTTGGAGTGCCCAGGGTTTGAGCCCTCCAGGTGTGCAGCATGGGCATGAGAAGAGACCAAATTCCTCCTTCTCTTTTCCTGCTGCGGAGTGGTCAGTGACACACAGAGGGGCTGTCAATTGTAATATGCTAAATTCCAACAATGCTTTGGGACTGCTGAAAAAGCTAAAGCCACTGAAAATACACAGTTCCCACATGGTTGCTCATCTGCTTGATAGTCCTTTAACATCCCCTTGTTTAAGGTCTGAGTCACCTATTGGTTTTCAGAGCTCAAGACTAGAAACATGTTCAATTTCTCATGTTATCTTCTCATTTGATAGTCTCTCTCTCTCTCTCTCTCTCTCTCTCTCTCTCTCTCTCCTCTCATCTCTGGTACAGCTGATGTCCTTTCCTTTATAATCCCCCCAACCCCATCAATGAGGCAAACGCCAAGCTCCCAAAGTTGAGCATTTTCCCCTTCCCACCTCCGGCTCACCCACTGCTGTAACATGGCCGATGTTGCCTCTGTTTATAATTTTCTGTTCTTAGAACTGAAATCATTTGACAAATAGAACCTAATCCTCTAAATGATGCAGGGCTGAGGAGTGTGGTTCTTCCCACTGCACACATGAGAACATTTGAGCTCCAAGGGTGACAGATTGTCTGGATCTCCCAGACTTGTCCATGGGCTACACTGCAGAGTAACGGACCTGGCCTGCTAGTCATGGCTGCAGGCCCCCAAGTCCTCAACCCTTGTTAAGGCGCAGTGATTAAATCATGGCTGGATGGAGAAAAACGACTTTGAAACCTAGCTGACTTCAATGCTTTCCGCTTCTTCCTGCTCTCTGGAAAGCACACTTCCAGCCAGATGATATTTTCACCAATTTCATTAGCACTGAGTCAGAAAGATAAAAATATGCCACTGCTGTCACCAATGAGTTACCCTCTGCGCTGAACTCATGGTGTCATCTTTTCTTCGGTAATTTTGTCAGTGACATGTCTGTTGTCGGCAAAGCCAAGCCAGCGTAGCCGATTCAGGGTGACCTGGGCTCTCTGCTTCACTCTCGGCATCAATAAAATTCCTGGGTCTACTCTGATTTCGGGATTTAGATTGCAGGTAATGATGATATATGAGCTTACAGAACAGATTCGATTCTCAGTGATAAGACCAGTTCTGGCAGCTAAGGAAGGGAAACATCATTTTGATTTACAGTCGACAGGCTTCTTCTGATACGGATGCCATCAATGAACCACTCTCGTGAGCGTCAAGATGCTTATTCTGCCCTGACAACTGGCCTGCACTGACCAAGGAGTGATGGCTGTAACACAGCCAAAGATGTAGAAGGGAGAGATGGGGGGTGGAACATGAGGAAAGGGGCCAGAGTGTAAATCAGTGGAATTCCACTCACGCTTTCTCATACGTCCGTGGTACACAGAGGACACAATCAGGTTCGAGCAAATGATTACACATTTGCAACAAGGTAATCTGAGAAGACAACTACAGCCCAGGACCGCAGCTTCTGCAGGCCAGCCAGGATCTGACGGGCTGACAGTCTCCTGGTGAGGTGGTAAGGAAGGCAGGCTCCGGTGCTAATTAAAAGTGTCGGGCAGTCAGGAGGGCAGGCTGGGCTGCTGGAGTGTGTGGTATACCCCACTCCCTGCCCTGTCCAGTTGGGCAGAGCAGATTTTCTTGCTGGTTGGAACTATCCTATATTAGACTCAGAGGGTATGGGTGATAAACGTAAATGACATGCAGTTGACTGTTTTAACCACGTAACTCAGTGACAGGTCTATCACGATTGAGCACCTTCTCCCCTATTCAGCTCCATGACTCTTTCGTCATTTCCAGCAGGAGCTCTTTACCCATCATCCACCAACTCCAAACTCTGCCTGCCTCTCAGCCTGGCACCTACTGTTCGCCTTTCTATCTGTCTTCCTTATTCTAACACCCATCCTTTCCCGACTGCCTCGTTTTACTTAGCATAATGTTTTTGAGGTTCAGTCATGCGTTAAATTTTGTCACTGTAGCAAAATACCTGAGGAAATTAACTCAAGTTGGTCTCCTGGTTTCAGAGGTTTGGGCACAGAGTTGGGAGCAGGGTGAGCCAGCTCAGAGAAGGGTCTGAGGACAAGCTGCACATCTCTAAGGGATGCTCAGGGGACCTACTGTCTCCAGTCAGGGCCCACATCCTAATAACCCATTTAGCTATGAACTCATCAATGAGCTAATCCACTGAGAGGTGATCCAATCTCCTCCAAATAGAGCCACGAGCCTTTTAGGGACACATTTTATATGCAAACCATCAGAGTTTCTTTGTGCCACACAGTAAAACTAATTTCCTGTTTGGAGATGAAAGATATTCCATTGTATTTAGATACCATATTATATTCATCTGTTCACCATGGCAGACATTTACTTTTGGCTGTTGTAAACAATGATGTCGTGAACACAGATTCACAAACTCCTGCTTTCTGTTGTTTGGGCTATATTCTCAAAACTGGAATTGCTGGATCCTGTAGTAGTTTTATACTTATTTTAGTAAATTGTCTATAAATAATATTTTGTAATGTGGAAAATGTCGCCAATGTTTGACAGCATAGACCTGTGAGCCAGCTCATAGGAAGCAGAGGCAGGATGATCAGGAGTTCAAGGCCATCCTCTGGCTCATACTGAATTCAAAGCCCATTTGGATTGCATAAAACCAAGTTGTATATATTTATTATATATACTTATTATTATACAGAATTGTGATATAAAAATATATTACATATAATTAATATAGATGTTCAATAAGAAGAGTACAGTCACCCTGCTAAAGGATGCTTATAAGTCAGTTGGGGTTAAGGCAGCCTGCCAGGCAGAGGGGACACAATGCCATGGAGCACACAGATGCTCACTGTGACTTACTGAGTCTCTAGTGGGGTTCAGAAGCCAGGCATTTCTTTTCACAACTATCTAATTTAAACCTCTTAAGTATTATTACCTATTTACTAATGAATGAATGTTTACTAAAGATGATACAAACCTCAGGACTCAGGTGCATCAGCTCTGATGGGCCAGGTGATAAGCAGGCAAGGGGAGGCTGATCATACTGGAACTGACTCTCCAGAGTTCATTACCAGCACTGAGCTCGTGACTCTGTGGTTTCCTAGGCCTGGGGAAATGTGAAAACATGCCATGTGCTCTCTCTACACAGAAATCTATTTCTGATCTTTATCTTTCCCCTTCTCTCTAAAAACAGTTTTAGCATATCTGTCAAGGCAGGTTTACTAGCATCAAATTGCTTCCATTTTTTCATTTGTCTTAGGAAGCCTTTATTTCTTCACCTCCTGAGATGGATAATTTCCTGGAGTAAGGAACTCCAGGCACATTTTCTTTTTTCTTTTTCAACATTATAAATACTTCACTCTTTTCTCTTGCTTGTCTAACTTCTGAGAAGTCAGATGTAATTCTCTGCTTTTCTGTTAGTGAAATGGCTTCCCTCCAGCTTCTTGGTTTCTTTCAGGCTGTATTTTACCTCAAATTCTTATAGTTTAAATATGATATGTTATTTATACGTGTGAGTCTTTTCTCTCTTTGGTTTGAAAAAAATAATATTTTCCATTATTGTTAGATAATATTTTCTGTTTCTTTCGTCTGTCTTCTGCTCTTAAAATCCCATGATGTGTAGTCATCTATAGCTGTCCCACAGTTCTTTGATACCCTCTTCTTCAATTTTCAGTTTTAGGAGCTTCTAATAATAAATCTCCAAGCCAAGCTATTTCCTATCCAGCTGTGTCTAGTCTACTAATAACCCACTGAAGACATTCATCATTTCTGTCACAATTTGTCATTGTCTTTGATCTTGCTGATTTGACAAGACAGTTAGAACGATTCATCTGAGAACTTAAGAACTGTCCTCAACGAATTTTTAAATGTGCACATGTTACTGTTGACTATAGGAAAATGCTGCTCAGCAGATCTCCAGAACATCTTCACCCTTAACTAAAGCTTCATGTTCATCGATTGACTGATAACTTCCCATTTCTCTAATCTTCTGGCCCCTGGCAACCATCATTCCTCTTCTGAGCTCTACTAGTGACTCATGGTCATGGATTCATGTTCATTATCACTCTGTTTTTGTCTTTTATGATGTTTGCCTCAGTTTACATCAACCTTCATTTCTAAATACTATCCATGCATTAAGACCCTACATATCAATTATAGTTATTTTAAGTTCTTATTATGTTAATTCCATCATCCTCGACATAGCCGAATCCCATTCTGAGTAGTGGTCCCTCTCTTTAAGCTGAGTTTTTCCTTTAAGTGTCTCTTGTAATCTATTACTTAATAGCCAGACATGGTATTATACCAACAGGTACTTGGTAAACAATCTGCTGTGAGCAGATTTGGCAATGCTGTATGGTGAGGGCAAGTGAAGCATTCTGCAGTCATGAAATGATGGTTTCATCTTTTTCTGGGCCTGGGCCTGTATGCTATGAAATCGCTAAGTGTCCTTTAACAGCCCAAGCTCTCAAAGTGTAACAGGATGGCTATATGCACTGGAATTGACTCTCTTCCTCTAGGACAGCTAAGATTCTGATAAAACTCCAATATGCTAGGCTTTGGTTCAATAATCTCTGCTGGGAGTAAGCCTTCTTAAAAACAGAATGCTCACACATATGTCCAGACAGTTCTTTGTCCTTTCTTCCTGCTAGGAACACAAGTGTGTGTTTTTCTGGTGGTCACTGGAAGTATTTTATTGAGTTCCTAGAGGTTCCCCCTGACAGGCTCCCCAGAGTTCTTGACTCCCAGACTTGTCAACACAAATCAGAATTTCCCCACCATAGCACAGCCTCCCTTTTGCTCCTAGATTTATTCTCTAGTAAGTTGTACATCTCAGAATTGAGCCATCACTCCATCTGGGAATGGATGCAGTTTGGATTTGAATGTGCCCCGAAGTCTTATGTGCTAAAGGCTTGGTTCCAAATATGTTGTACAAGATGGAGAAGGTAGGACCTAGGGGTAAGAAATTAGGTCACTGGAGACATGCTCTTGACACAGATGTTGACATCCCAAGCCTTCCTGTATCTCTCTTTCTGTCCACAGTAGTGGAAAGATGAGCAGGTCTCCTCTACCACCTGTTCCATCCATTGGATAATCTGCCATCACAAGCCAAGCACCATAGGACCAAGGGCCATGGACTGAAACCTCTGAAAAAGGCAAACTAAACATTTTCCTTTATTGGGCTAATTATTGGTGTTCTTTGTCATAGTGGTGGACAGCTGGCTGACATTAACTTAAGAAGAATTGTGGATTCCTCCATTTGTCTCACTTTCTGCTGCTTGTGATGGGCTACTTCCGAATGTCTTCTGTGGTGTGCCGGGTAGCTGTTTCCCCAGACTGAACCCTTCCCCTTGAATACAAGGATGAAGCTCATGAAAACTCACAGAAACCTTACAAGACTCACAGAGCTGCTCCCAGGTACCGTGGAGTCTGTAAACCATTGCTGAAGTGGGGAGGTGTCCTTGTGGCAACACCTCAAAGTTGGGCAGAGAGCTCCAGTGATGCTGGAGTGGACCTTTTGGTGACAGAGCTGTCAGCATCACTTGTGCACCTGCAAGCAGCCCCTCATCCTTCTTTTTAGTTTCTTGTCTTGTTGCTGCGATAAAATATTCTGACAAAATAAATAAATAAATTAAAACAATGGAAGGTAAAGGCATTTGTTTTTGCTTATAGTTCAAAGCACAGTCAATCTTAGCAGGGAAGGTGAGTCAACAGGAGCTTGAGGCAGCTGCTCATATCACATCAATAGTCAGGAAACACTCCCAATTTTATACAGTCCAGACTCCCCTGCCCTGGGAACAGCCCTGACCACAGGCACGATGGATCTGCCTGCATCAATCGACATTCTTTTCAATCAATATAACCAAGGGATTCCCTGCAGACACAGCCCCCTATCGGCCTGTCTCCCAAGCGATTCTAGTCTGTCAAACTGACAATACTATCATAAAGACACTTCCGTGGAAAATGAAATAAACTCATTGGTTCGCCAACCTAGACATGAGTAGGATGTGTCCAGTACGCCATCAGTACTCTATCTTGGATAGATGGACATCTGTGATTATCTGCCTGGAAAATCACACAACAACTGGAAACAGGAAGTCAACTGTCAACTTGAAACGGTAGGAAGTTGATTTCAGAGGGCATCTCCTTCTGCAGTCTTGCTGCCAGTTTTGGGCAGCTCCTGTGGAAAGAGCGCCCTGGCCTGTTAGCACTCACGCCCTGAAGAGGGGTTCGCAAACCCCATTCTAACAGCATGGCAGACTCTGGCAGAACTAACCTTCTGACTTAAAATAGACCGAAGAGGGCCATACTCAGGGTGGAAGCAGGATGTGCAAGATGAAAAAGTTAATCAGGGCTGGGTTTGGCAAAGACTTGCTTCTGAATTCCAGGTCTCTTCTGGATGCTGACAGCTGGGTTTTCAGCCTACATCTCCTCACCTACAAAAGGACCAGAACTGCTTCCCAGACAAAGGACTTTATGCAGTGTGCCATTTGTCCAGGGAGCCTGCACAAAATCTCCATCATTAATGAGTTTATTAAACTTGGGAGGAAATCAGTACAGAATGAGGCCTCTTGGGGATGGGATGGGGAGCCAAACTCCAAAGACAAATAAATGAACTTTCCTGGAGCCCCACAGAGGACAGTCTTCCCCTTGGCTAATAACGTGGGTTGCTAAAGAATGCAAAGATAGGTTTGAAACTTAACTGTGTTGGCAGGCCGCAATAGGAGAGCATGTGCTGATTTTCCTAATCTTAGTCCCTTAGGTCACACTAAGCATCACCTTTGACTCCTGCCCTTCATCATGCAATTGCAGGGGTTGGGATCCTGAAGGGTTCATGTGTCATGGGTGGAGGAAACATGCCAACATGGAACATGTGTGTCTATTGCCAAGAGCTCATTTATTGCCAAGGCACAGATGGATGCCCACATTTGCAGGGCTTTTTCTCTAAGTTATTTATGCAAAGAATGTCATAGCGTAGAATTCTGGAAGAGAACACAAATGCTAACCCACAGGCAGTCTGAGGCAGGGCAGCTGATCAGAACAGGTACCCATTCTGCAGACGGCTGCTCTCCCATTGTAACCTTCTGTAACCTTCTATACATTGAGCTCAGAATGTGCCTGTACGCAAGACTGTCCTGTCTCCATAAAGAATATTCTAGGGGATTTTATTGATGCTTCTGCATATAAGAAACTTCCCTGTGTCAAATCCTATCTTTGTTTCTTTCTTTTATTTTTATTTCTGAGATTATAATAAAATTTCAACATCTCTTCCATTTCCTCCCTCCAAACTGTCCTATATACTCTTCCTTGCTCTCTTTCAAATTCATGGCCTCTTTTTTTAATTGTTACTACATGCACATAGAAAATAAATATAAATACAACCTGCTCAGTCTGTATAATGTTACTTATATGTATGTTTTCAGGGCTATCCATTTGAAGCTGGATAGCCAATTTGTGTGCTCTTCACAGAGGAAGACTATTTTTCCTGCTCTCAGCATCCCTTAGCTGCTTGTAGCTCTTCAGGTAGGGCTGAGCCCTAGTGGACTCCCTCCATAAGCCCCCGTCACGAGACTGCATCTCTGAGTAATATCCGAAGCTACACCCCTGAAGTCTCACCGACACGACTGCCTACACATGAGCTGAACAAGGATGACACCTACCTTTGTTTCTTGATGCTTGCTTCTTCAGAAACTATGAAATATGACCAGGTCAGTCCAGTACACGTTACTAACTATACCGAAGCCACTGAGAGAATGTCACAGAGTTATAGATATGGCTATATCTATACAGAAGAAGTGAAAGGAGGCAAGATTCGGGAAGACACTGACACAGAGACATGGCCACACTTCTTGGCATCTTCTCTCATAAAATACTAGCAGTTATTATGCATGCATAAAAGATATCCTTAATGGTTTTTTAGAAAGTATTTGCTGCATGGCCCTTGATAACTGGTTCCCTGGCTACCCTCTGATACTGCTGGACAAATGGCACATTTCAAATCCCTCCTCCAGTAATAAAGACATCTTAGCACTGTTTTCCAGCAGTGTCTGAAAGACTAGTTCCCCGAGCATCTCTGTATTAAAGAGAAACATTTTCTGATTTTTTAAAGCTCTGACCAAGCGGAGACCATTAAGTGTTTGTGAGAGGTGAAGTACCGACCATTTCCGCACACTGTGTGTGTGCGTGCTAAGATACATTCCAGACTGTGCCCTCGTGATGATTCTTGCCATGAGAGAAAGGTCTGTATCAGGAATTTTCTATATCCTCATATTGAACCATGTATTCTTCCCCTAAACTCAGGACAAACCCTGAACGTAGGCAACCGCCCTCAGCATCTGGATGTTTGGCTTCCCACCATTCCAGGACACAGAAGTTCTGGAACACCTGTGACTCTTTGATTCATTGAATTCAGAGTTGCCATTTACTTGTATCGATCAATCAGCAGCAAATGGAGTAACTTAGAAGAAGGACGGTGAGAATTTGAAGCCATGCTGGACAGGCAGCTCTAAATGAGGACTGCCATGCCAGAAGACCCCAGAAAGCCACCCTCTCTGTGTCCCCCTCCTGTATAGAAGTGCCCTCACTGCATATCAGGATTATACACCACCTGCAGTGCTAAATCCTCTTTGCCCCAAACCAAGATATTCTGGAGCTTTTATCTTCACTTTGCAAACAAATTCAAAGGACTCTGCTCCTAAATAGCCAGTGACCAGCAGCTGCCAGTATGTTTCCTGTGTTGTCACATTTAAAAAAATAGCAAGTAGTACTTCCATATGAAAATCTAGCTTTTCAAGATTGAAAAGTTAAATGTGTCTCGATTACCCATCTTTTGCAGAACATCTGTAATGATTTTTAAAGTGGTTTTCATAATCTCCTTTAAAATAGAAGAAATAAATATTTGGTGAGCGAAGGTTTTGCTGACAGCGCGTTATTGCTGCTAACAGCTTGGGCATGTTCATTTGCCAGGGAAGAAGATGAAGAGTTTGAAAAGGCCTATAATAAAGTGGAAGTTTGATTTGTGTGGAGGATGATATCTCTGCTCCATCTTCATTTACTTCATTAATGTACCCAGATAGCATAAAGCTGGCAATTAAACATGATAGAAATATAAACAGTGCCATCTTTTGGATGATGCGCAAACAACACATCTACACTAACATACCTGTTGAACTGTGTCCTTGGTTCCCACAAGCCTCATCACAGATGCAACGAGATCCTTTTTTATCATTAGTTAAACTGCACAGCACAAAAGTGCTTATTGGATTTGGAAATGCAAACCATCATGTCTAAAATAAATGTGTGTAATCTGCACATTTCAACTTACCTCTCTCAGAACAATCAGATTGGCCTTGTTTAGAATGTCTGTGTGAGTGTGTGTGTGTGTGAGTGTGTGAGTGTGTGTGTGTGTGTGTGAGTGTGTGTGTGTGTGTGTGTGTGGTGAACATGTACATATACAGGTGGAGGTCTTTGTTTCTCACATACAGAGGCCACAGTAAGGTATCAGATGTCCTGACCTATCACTCTCCAGTCTTCCTGAACCTGGAGGTTTGCTGACAGCCAGAAACACCAAGAAACCCTCCAGTTCCTGCTCCCACAATACTAAGCTACCAGGTATGTGTAGCTTCTATGCCCAGATTTTCTTTTTATGTGGATGCTGGGGATTTGAACTTGGGTCCTCATGCTTATACAGCAAGCACTCTTAGTCACTGAGTCAACCCTCCAACCCCTAGCAGGGTTTTTATCATCTCCAGGGAAGCGCCATAGTAATCACATGCTCAGGTACTGATCAGAGCGCCCGAGGACCTCCCACGGCCTCGGAAGGTCCTTTCTAAATCTGAGATGAAGTGCATCTGGCTTAGGTGTTTCAGAAGGCAAATGGATGGATGCCATGTACAAATATTAGAACGCCATTGCTATTCTGCTCATAACTCTTATTCAAACTGAAGTGCAGTAGAGGCAAGCTAAGAATACTCTACCAAAACCTGTTTTCTGTTGAACACCACAAAGCAGTGCTGGGAATCTGAAAAGGATGACCTAAGCCTAAGAATTCTGAAAATAAGAACTCAGAAGTGCCATTCTCATCGAGCATCCAGGAACCGTCTAACATTATGCTAAGAACTGAGCCTGATCAGCTCCATAGCCTCTACATTACTGAGACAATCATTTCTTGAAGACTTTGCAGGAGCAAAACAGGACTGAAGGATTGTTTTCAAGGGGTGACATATATAAAAGTAAAAGGAACTACTTTTATGATAAATATGAAGAGGAGGAAGAGGAGAAGGAAGAAGGGGAAAGGGAGCTCATATACTGGGCATTTACCACACACTGGGCACATTTTAAATACTGAATGTAGATAAACTCATTAACACCCATGAAAATTTAATAAGGTGGCTTCTTTTATGTCCATCATTTTACAGAAGGGAAAACTGAGCCAGACAGAGGCTTAATAATTTGTTCAATGTCAAACAGCCAATGACTACATACCAGAAATCTTCATGTCCAAGAAACTGAAAAAACGGTAATAATTTCTCATGGTGAAGAAATATTGTACTGATGCCAGAATAAAGACATGACACCAAATTCATTCACTCATTCAAGCAACAAACACAGTAAGTTGGGTACCCGTTGTTTATCAGGGATGAGACTTAAAATGAACAAATGTCCTGACCCTGCAAAGCTGCCAGCATTGGAGATCATGTCCTGAACGTCTTTTGAGAAGAAAGAGATCTACCATCACTATGTATCTGAGGACACTGCTCAGATTAATATATGATGAAATTGTTCGTTCCAGTGCTTTGAACCTGAAGAAGAACACAAATGGGTTCCATATGTAAATGACACAATTTCCTTTAAAACCATAATTTTATGGAGGGAGAGTCTTAGCCCCCTCTGTATCACATTTCATATTATTATAAAAATGCTGTGACCGGCGCTGGGGAAGAGGTTGGTGTAGCATGACTAGAGCACGTAGGGTTTCTCACCTCTCACGGATGCAGTTTTGGAAGGAGGCTTTTCGGCGGCTGTGATAGCACCACTCAGAATTGTAGCATGGAAAGAATTAACTGAAGAAGAAGTGTAGGTGGACATTAGGAAAGAAAACACACACAACACAGAACTTCAGAGTTGGGCAAGGTAAATGAAGGTAGGTCCACAGAGTGGGAAATCTTAGAATCTTTATAAGGGAGTAAATGGAAACAGGATTTCCTTGGAAACTGGAGTCATGGCTCGGTGGGTAAAGTCCTTGCTGTGTAAGTGGGAGGACCTCAGTTTGGATCTTCAGCACCCATCCACACAACCATCGATAACCCTGGTGCTGAGGGAGTGGGAACAGGCAGATATCAGGCGCTTACTAGATAGCCAGTCTAGCCAAAATGATAATCTTCAGGTTCAGTGAGACATTCTGTTTCAAATTAATAAATAAGGTGGAAAGCAATAGAGGATGACACTCAACATTGACCCCCAGCCTCCAGAGATACCCGTGTACCCACATATATATGTGTACACACACATGCAACACACACTCAACAAGGATGTCTGTGAAGTTGCACAGAAGTTAAGTCAGATGATGTAACTTCTGCACTCAGAGGTGAAGGGATTGCTGATCCTGAGGCTTGTGAGTAGACAGGAAGTCGTCAGTGATGAGGAATAACATGGTAGATTCCATTTTTTACAAAGCACTCCAACAATGATGCAAACTATTGGCTGCAGGAATCAAGGCATAGCGGGAGGGGGAGGCATATAAGTATAGGGGTTGTCACAGCAACCTACAGGAGGAATTGGGGAGGGGGTCTTAGGGGAAAGGATTGACATTTGTGAAGCCCTTAGAAGAAAGAAGATGGATTATTGGGCTTAAGGGAAGAAAGCAAAAAGAAGGAAAATGGGAAGGTGTGTTGTTTCCTTCCAAATGAGAAGATGTCAAGTGCCATTCATAAGAAGAGAGAGGAATAGATAAATGATTTAGAGTCTTTGAAGAGTACCAGATCATCAGCCAACTCCAATCCTACTGTGTCTTCATCAAATATGTGAGAAACCCTACTCTCTCCAGGCATTTGAAAAGTCTGTCATCCCAACATGTCTCCCCACACATCCCATGGCTTCCCGTGGCTGAAGCACTTTCCCTTCTCCAACCTCAAGTCCTGCCTCTGATGTCATGACCAACCTGAACCCTTCGCACCAAAGCAGGGTGGTTCCTGCCTTCTAGGTTTAGTTTACTCTTCCCCAACTGTATGAAAATTTCTTTTTCTTGTCTTCTCCTAAATTCAACATGAATTCTGGGTATTTTACTACCTAGACCCTGCCCCAAGCACACCCTCCAGAATGTGTATCCTACAGGCCCCCAGATAATTGGTGTGAACCTTCAAGGAAGGATCTAAAGTTAGATATATGATTTGGATAATAATCAAGTGGCAGAAGTCATTTCCCTTCAACTGGTGATCTCACACCCTAGAAGAACAATGTCTTGTTGTTTTTTTTTCAAAATATTTATTTATTTATTATGTATACAATATTCTATCTGTGTGTATGCCTG
>LOJH01004960.1:9424-22420 GCA_001685095.1 Ellobius talpinus
AAGAGTTAGCCAATAAGAAGCTAGAGCTAATGGGCCAAGCAGTGATCTAATTAACACAGTTTCTGTGTGATTATTTCAGGGCTAAACTAGCTGGGCTGCAGGGAACCAACAAGTGGCCCTTCCCCCAACAGATGTACAACATGGCTACCCTGTAATGCTAGCTTCAAAATCACATGGTACAGAAAAATGTACTTTACCACCAAAAAAAAAACCCTGTCTATCTGGGCGCGGGGGTGCATTCCTGTAATCTCAGCACTTTGAGAGACTGAATTATGGGAGTTTTGGCCACTTGGATATTATAGAAAGATAACATTTCTGTTCCTTTCTTGCAGTTGGAAGTGAACACATGCTAAGTCCTGACTGACGGGATGTGAGTACAAATGCTGCATACCACTTCAAAGTTTGCTCTTACATGGATAGCTATGCACATCGCTCCCCAATCCATTGCTTCTTCCCTTGAATATGCTGACTAGAACCTGATCAATCCACACAGATGCCTTAGAAATGACAGAAGGAGAGGACACTTGGTTTCTAGATACAGAGCCACCATCCCAGATCTGAAGTGAGGGCATCTTCTGACACATCAGAGAAACATCTTTGGGGGCTTTGGTGACTCTGAATGAATGTTACAGCTTTTGCTGAGACACCTCAGATCTCAACCATTTTCAAAATATTTGTACCTATTCCTGTTCAAAATGCTAGTGACTAGCTATATTCTACATTCTAGTTTGACAGTTCAGTAACATAAATATAAAATGTCATAAATTTTATGATTTGTGTAAACATTATACATATATAGAATATATGAAGTATATATACATATATTTATTATAGATACAATACTACACACACACACACACAAGAAACATACTCGTATTTCAGTACTGATACATAAGGATTCTGCACATTGCAGATAGGGAACTTTTATCAGATTCATAAATTTCAAGTTTTCTCCCCCATTATATAAGTTCATTTTGTTAGTAATGTCTTTTGTAGTATACAAATTTAAATTCTTATAGAATCTTTTTCTTTTTAAGTGGTTCCATGAGTTTTTGGCATAATATCTAAAAGAAAAGAAAGGGTCTAACTTGAACTCATGAAGTTGTATGCCCAGAGTTCTAAGAGTCTGGTGTTGGCTTTTGATGAAGGACTTCAACCCTATGAGCTGTGTAAAGACCTTGGCAGGGGACTCATCCAGCTCCATTTACTGGAATGATTGTCCTTTTCTGCTACTGACCTGCACGGATTACTTTGTCAAAATGCCCTACTGCACACTTGAGAGCTGGCCCTGCACTCTGCATTCTACTCTGCTGTCTTCACCACAATGTGATACCATTTTCACCATCAAGCCTCTGTCTTAAGCATTTATGAAAAGCAGTATAAGTCTCTAACTCATCCGTCTTTTTAAAGATTTTTGCCTATTGAGTTTTTTCATTTCATTATGAACATTAAAGTTTATTTAGAACTTGTACTTCTTCCGTTAATTTTTTCAATGTATTTTATTCTTCGTGATGTTATAAAATTTATAAAATTGTTTCATTAATTTCCTTTATAATAGCCCATTGCAAGGGCATACAAACAATATCTTGGAAAGCTGATGAATTCACTTATCAATTCTAAATTTTAGTGTACTGTGGTTTTCTACATAGAAGTCCATCTCA
Source organism: Ellobius talpinus (assembly GCA_001685095.1). Lineage (NCBI taxonomy): Eukaryota > Metazoa > Chordata > Mammalia > Rodentia > Cricetidae > Ellobius > Ellobius talpinus. The sequence continues at coordinate 11,086 of LOJH01004960.1, forward strand.
TCTGCAAGAGGAGGTCCTCTGACTTCCCTCTGCCTAACCCTGAAACCTTTCGCTCTTTTCTTTGCCTTCCCACCATGGCTAGAAGCACAGTTCCATGAGGAACAGGAGAAACTAAAGACAGCTTTGCTCTGCTCGAGTTTCTGCCTTTAGCATGAAGGGGTTCTTACAGAAGTCAGTTATCAAGTAAAAGAAGCCCCTCCTTTTACCCCTTGTTTGTGAGGGATAGTACCCAAGCTTTTGCCAAACACTTTTCACTTTAATGATCTATTTCTTAAAATTCTCTTCATTGGCTGTTTCAATTATCAAAATGAAGTCAATCTTGGACTTCTAGGTAAATACTGTTTGGTCATGGGTATACCATTCTATTTCTGTTTTGCTAGATTTTGTTCTCTAGGGCTGTTTTTATACTCACATTCTTCTTCAGAAATAATGGTTCTGTGGTAACTTTCTCTTTCCTCTCCTCTTCCTTGCTTGTTTCTTTCTTCCCTTTTACCCTCCTCTTCCTCCACTCCTTTCTTGCCTTCCCCACTCACTCTCTCTCCCTACCTCTTCATTCCTGTCTTTCTAGGACAAGTCTCCTGTGTCCTAGGGTGGCTTTCCATGGAGCCAAGGAATACCATGAACTCCTGATGCTTCTGTCTCCACTTCCACAATCCCAGGATCACTAGTATGCACGCTCCCAGCTGGTGGTCTGCCATTCTCATTCCTTCTCATACACTTATGTTCTAGTGAACACCACTACAAATCTTCTAGTGAGAGAAAAGCATACTGGTTTTCACAAAAGTACACCTTGACTATGTTACCCCATCCATTCAAGTCTTTAAACTGGTTCCCAAAGATACACTTCAAAATGTATGTTCCATTCTTTCCTTAAATAGTTTCTTCCCTAGATAAACTGATTTGGTTTAGGAAAACAAAACCAAACAAAAACCAGAGGGCATAAAGTTGAGATGGATATGAACCAGGGGTCAGGGGAGTTGGACTGAATGTGGTCATGTGTACCATGGTGTGCATGTGCAGGCCAGGGATAATCCTGGGTGTTGTTCCATCCCTTCCTCCTCTTTTGAGGTGGGGTTTCTTGTCTGCTGCTGCCTATGAAAGGCCAGAGCCCCCAGAACTTTCCTGTCTGCACTGCCCATCTTGTCACAGGATTGCTGCGATTACAAATGTTTGCCACTACATCTGGCTTTACACGAGTTCTCAAGGTCTGAAATCAGGTTTTCAAACTTGTGTGGCAATCATTTTCCCCTTAAATACTCATTAATGGTAATTTCTATGCCTGGATTCTTTGTTTCCCTGACAACCTCGCCTTTAATCTCAGTAAGGTTGATACAGGATGGATGGACGATCAGACAGCAAACTGGTTACAGAACTTAGCTTAGAAATCCTGATACAAGTGAGAAACAGAATATTTTCAATGAACTATGATTATTTATTCATTACTTATCTTCCTTACTAAATATATGTACACTAGAAGATACTTGACATGTATTATTTATTTTAATATTCATGATATTGTTTGATACAGAAGTGCAGGTGAATATTTACAGAGTAAATGAGTAGACTGCTTTTCTCTGTCAATCCCAACTTCTCTATCAAGACACAAGCATACTCCCTCCCTCTCATGCTGGGCTCACAGCACCCTGCCTTCCATGTTCTCAGGATGAACACTCCCCTACCTCCCCCCATTTACTCAAGTTATGTACCACCACACACGTAAGAGCTCCTTTCCTTCTTCTTTACCCTCAAGGCCTCTTTAAATAAAATCTGTGATTCTTAGATTACAATATTGGTAACAAATCCTTAACTTCAAACGAAAAAGTTTCTACCAGCAGTTTATTTCTAAGTTAAAGCAAAAAGAAAAAATAAATCCCTGAAACATCTACTATTTATTAATATATATTAATAAATAATAAATTACTAATATCTAGTATAAAAATCACTATCATCACTTTCTTTCCATATAATCAATCACAGTTCATAGGAAATATCTAATATGCTATAGTCTATTGTATAAACTTTAAAAACATCCAAGGAAACTATATCAGCCAGTGATGAAAAGACACATTTCAACTTTTACATGCTATTATACTATATTAGTATAATAACTCAAAATACTTAATAGTTTACTAAGGTGGAACAAAGTCATTGGTAAATTTACTAGTTTATATTCATAGAACATTGCTTTCTTGACAGCAAGACTTTCTCAAAAAAAATCTTTACATTTTTACTTCAAAAATCAAAGTTTTCTCTTACCTGGTTCTTTTGAGCCAAGGCACATGAGGTCTCCAGGACAGACCAAGACTGGTGAGAAGGGAAACAACATGCTGGGAACGGGAAAACATGCTGGGAATGTGGCTTGAGGTGAGGGACAGGGCAGCGGTGACGTTGTCTGGGTTCAAGTACGAAAGTGAATCGCTAAGCACGGTGCTGAGAGCCGGGATGAGTAGGATACAGACTGGGGACAATGGCAGGAAAACCACAGACGCCAGTGGCTAATGCTCCCTAAACACGGCAGTGACAATGCCGGGGAGCTCTCAACGGCACGGCGATACAGGAGATTCCACCAGGTCTCCCCTGCATGGTGAGCTACAGTGGTCACTGGCTGCTGAGAGGGAGACTCAGTATCCTCCACGGACCAGTTCCCACAGTGGCTGTCCAATCACAGTGGGTAGCTCTGAACACATGGAAATTATGAGCAAGGCTGAACAGACTCAGAGGGTTTTGGTTGTATATGTGTGCGTGTCTGTCTGTTTTTGAATATATACTGAACAATGATAATTAGGGAAGAAAGGTCATGATTTGGGAGGAAGGAGGGAAACAGGAGGAGGGGAGGAAGGAGAGTAGGAGTGATGTAGATGTAGTATTCATATATGAAGTTCTCAAAAACAGTATTTCTAAAAATGAAGTAAATAAATACTGCTAAAACTAATTTCAGGAAATATGAAAAATAAAAGGAAGATCCCATCATCCTACTCCACAAGCAATGAATATAACATATGAAATTCTGATAAACACTTCACACTGGCAAAGAGGAATCATAAAGTGCAAACATCGGGATAATGGATGGTACAGTAAGTGAGCAGCTAAGACCACAGTGAATCAAGAGGTGGTTGTCTGGTCTTATATTAGAAATATAGAGGGAAATATCAGAAAGAAACAGCTTACAGAGATCAAAGTGGCAAAACATGAGCAGGATGAGGTGGGAGATTCAATAGTACAGAAGCGACTTTGAGATGGCTCATCAAGATGGTCTTAATTACTAAAGTTTAGGATATCTACTCAAGGAAAACAACATGCACTAGAAAAATACATTGAATTAATAGTTTTGGTATCTTATATGTATTTTTCATGATTTTATAGATATATTGTTATCTTCCATCTTATTGACTGATGCCTCCCAAATGTTTTAAAATAATATACAAATAATCTTTATGGTGAACATTTTTCTATTACTGAAATAAAATAATCTGATGGCAGAATTTTTTGTTTCTGAAATATTTCTTATAATGTCCTATACATCTAATATAGTGATAACTTTAGGAACATTTATAATAATTATTAGTTTTCTTTTATTATGATATAAGAATGCTCTGATTTATTTCTTAAAATATCCACATGCATTCAAATTTTAACTTTGCTTTAAAGCTTTAATGCAATGACACTATAATATTTGCAGTCAGGTTTAGGAAACCTTGAAAGAGAATGTCCTTCCTCCCGGCCCTTACTTCCACAGTCACCCTTCCATTCTGTCTTTACATCTACGTGATAACCTCGGGCTATAGAGTACTCCACAACTAGCATTCATTTAGGTTCTCGGGTCCTGGTTCTCTCTCATTTATATAAGGGAAATGCCTTAATAGTAAGGACAAACGTAGCTTTCTGTTTTCTCCCCAAATAAAGCTCTACTGCTCAGTCTTGAATTCTCCCTAGTAATGAACTTTTCACCCAAATAACTCTTTAAGGATAATACCAAACTATTCTTTGTCATCCCTGTCTGGACTTTCCTTTTTCAATTGTGAATGCACAGAACATAAAGCTCGCCCTTTGTAAAGGATCATAGAGCCTCTGCTTTCAAAATGACCACAAGAACAAAGAGCTACAGAGCATCTTAAAAGCCACCATCATGCCTTCTACCTAATGAGCTATAAGGAATGACTCAAGTTATTGTCACAGCGGTTATGAATTCGAGTGTCTCTGTATCTGTTGAGACCTGACCTACCAATACAAGTATGTAGATGACATGTAACAATGTTGTGAAGTTGTATGAATTCCCAAAACAAGTCCACAATCTGAGTTACATTTCTTTGATATGAGAGTCAATAACAACAAATAAACAGGCAGAAGTACCATGGAAACATAAAATTCTCTTCTCCATCATCAGTTGCTTCATAAACTGAAAATGCATGGAGAATATTTTTAATTTGTTCATTTTCATGTCAATTATATTTTTATGGATTTTCTTATATGCTAGGGAAACATTTTGGGTACTACATAGATGTATAGTCATTTTAAAACCATTACTTGAATTAACACATTATGAGAGGTAAAAGATGATCAGGTTAGAGAAACTCCATTTACAAACATTTTAAGCTTTATCACACTTAACTTTGTTATTTATTTATTTATTTATGCCACGAGGAGAATGACACAGCTTCTGGCAGATAGGAAGGCTTGGCTCTGAGGCACCTCATTTCCTAACTCTGGGCCTATTTCAGTCATGTTGCTTATGCCTTTAAGATCCAAGCCCTCTCCTGTGATGGGCAGAACGACCACATTTCCCTGTGAAGATCTGTGCATACCTAGATGCCTAGAAACCAAGGCCACAGTGCCTGCCCTCCATTACCAGGAGCACCTAAGGCACATTCTGAATCACACGCTAGAAGAAGAGCAACTGTCCTCACATGTCACGGCTCAGGCGTGAGTTCTCTGGGAAGACCAGTTCCCGTAGAGATCCGACTGAAGTATGGAAACAGAAGCAAAGATAAGCTTTTGGGGTCCATCTAACAAGGTACACTCTAGCTATTCTGTGAGCATTTTACTCTACGGGAGGCAATTTTAGGCTTTCAATGAATCAACACCAGAAGAAAACTGAAATTTTAAGCAGGTATTCAACCTATAATCACGGCCATTCACTACCAAGCATACAATGTGTATGATTTTGATGTTATTTCTTGAAGATATTCCTATAGAATGCTCACAAAGCTCACATAACAAGGTCCCTCCCAGAATACAGCCAAGTACATAAAAAATCGCACCAGGCTCTCACATCTTAATAAGAGATTTTCCGAGGTTGGTCCACAGTGATTTGTTGAAGTTGCAGGACAAGAGGAAAAGGGACTACTCAAATTAAAAAATACACAAAACATTGATCTAAAGTGATATATGACCATATTGTGAAAAAAGTTAACACAGGCTAGTTAACAGAAAGCATTTGGTTAATTAAGTTTTCCTTTGTAACATTCGCAGAAATCAACACCAGGTAAGAGTTACCTCTGTGGCCTTGTTGGATGGCTCCAATCCAGTCATGTTTGTTACTATTAACTGATGTAAGAGTTGAACTTGAGCCACACTTAGGAAGAAGTCCAGGTTTGTGGTTATGTTCACTTCCAAGGAATGGCCACACACTAAAATCTCCTAAAGAAGGGTAAGACAGGTTCAAAAGAAAATTTTTAAATGATAGTCCTCAGATACTTTATTCTTGTTATTGGATGTGTACCACTTTCTAACTCTCTAGGGACTCAAGTATACATACTTATTAATGAGAAAAGCAAAACTAACAAGCACAGCCACTAGCATATCTTAATGGATCAATTTAACAAGTACTTAGAAGGGTGTGCTCTCTGTTGGGTTGCTTGCTATACATGCAAGTCAAGAAGCAAAAGGAATTTCTCCACCTTTTCATATTCATTTGTTTCCCCCACACTGTGAACCACTGTCATTGCTTTACATGTAGTTAACGGTACAATTTTGCAGTAGGATCTTGTTCACCAATTCAAGTGTATGGACAGCTCCTGAGAACCTTTTACACATCCAGCTCCACAGCAGACCTGAGCACAGCTGCTAAACCCTGGCAGCACTGGGCAGATGGCTGCTTCCTAACTGGTGCTGCTCTTCATAACTGCGTCACTGAAACATTTAACATTAGAAGTCACTTGGAGGAGGCAAACAAAACAAAGCAACCCAGAAGCGTCAGAAGTTAAATAAGCACAAGCCCTGCCTCTTGTCATGAGGCGCATGTGGACAATGTCCAAATGTCTGCAAACGTTCCAGTAGATCTCCTTGTTAGTGTCATACAAAGAATAGACTTAAGGGCATCATGGCTGGGCTAAATACACAGCAGACAGTTTAGAGCTGCTTTTAATAAAGGATAAAGAACATGTCTTGCATGATAATCTTTTTTGTTAAATAAACTTTCTTCACAAATTTGCTGTATTTGTTTATTATACTTGAATTCTTATTTTATTTCTCAAGACATTGAAAAAAAGGACAATGATTAGGAGTACTTTTAAAAAATTGTCTTGTCATTATAACATGTCTTAAAGGAATATACATTTCTACAAAAATAACAGTTGTATTAGCAGATATGTCCTATAACTGGAGGATGACCACCCCTGTCCTAGTGCTAACAGGTAGGAAATGCAGTGGGTAGAGTGAGTAACTTATAACGGCAAGAATAATCTCCACTTGCATCCTTCCTGGAATGACCTGCTTTGACTGGGTCGGTTTCTGAAAACTCTGGAGGTGAACTGGGCACTTGCATGAGACAACTAAGAAAAGTGCGAGGGAGCTGATGGGAGAAATGGAAGTGAAGCGGCCGCTAAGGCCTCCAACACCAGCAGGCACAAAGTGGCCCAGCTCCTGCTTCCCTTCCAGTCCTTCCCTTGGGGATGAGGAATTATTACTAAGGCTTTCAAATCAAATTACCAGTTAATTAAGCTGGGATAGAATTGTATTTACATTTTGATATATTTTTATTTTCATTTCTTAACTTTGTGATAGTAAGTTCTTAAGAATACAAGAAAGGAATATTTCTAGGAAAAAGGTCTTATTTCAAAGTGATCTGTGTTTTTCTTCCTTGTCCATTTTGTTTCTTCTTGTTAGTTATTTGTTCTTCTTTTATTTTGGTGGTGGTTTTGGGGGTCAATCTCATGGCTTCACACATAGCAGCTAAGTACTCTAAGAGGGAGCTACAAACCAGACCCAATATTTAATTTTTGTGAACCAAATAAAAACAGGAAGTTCAACAGCTCTCTAATGTATTGGAACGTGTGCATCTTGGTTCATATTTTCACAGCAGTGACAATTTGAGAGAAAAGCACCTCCTGAAGTGTTGTACAAAACCAGCTTTGTTACTAAGAAACCAAACATAAGACATACTCCTTATATACCTTTGGGGGCTATAATACAGGCCCACTTCTATCTGGTAGGAAGTCAGTCTCTTGGTGCAGCCAGCCCCAGGGTCTCCCTAGTTCTTCCCCTTTAAGCCTTTCCTTCCAGACCTGCTTCCATGTTTTGGAGACTCCACCCACAAACACTCTCTCCTGTGCGCCCACAACTGCAATCCTAAGCTGAGATTCAAATCATAGTAGCAGTCTACCCTCATCAGAGAAGCTTCTTCTTGAAGAAGGTGATTAACATGGGGACCCACGAGACACTGGATAGAGAGTCAAAGACTTTGGAGATCTCAGCACCAAATGGGGCGTCTGTAGAGCTCTCCCTACCTCAAGGCCTGGGATCTATAAGGAAGAGAAGGCAGGAAGATTGTAAGAGTCAGAAGTGGTGGACCTTCCAACACAACAAGAGGGATATACATCTGATACAGGGTCTCAGACAGCATCCACAAGAACTGCACAGGCTCAAACCAGACAAAAATCCCAGGATGGAAAAGGGGAAGTAGACACAGTCTTGCCCTTAACCAAAAAGCTATTTTCAACTGCTACCTGTAGGGAAAGAGAAAAATCAGTGTTCTCCAATGGAGTGTCACCGGGTATAGAATTCATAGTCTAGGGCAAGTCCAATGCCCAGCCTAGGAATAGCTGGACAAAACGTAATGGATTTCATGCTGTATGTGTGTGTGTGCATGTGTATGTGTGTGTGTGTATGCCAGCTTGATTTGTTATTTTTTGTCTTTCTGGTGGTTTTTTAGTTTGCTTTTTTTTGTTTTTGTTTTTGTGTTTGAGACAGGATTTCTCTCTGTAGCCCTGGCTGCCCTGGAACTCACTCTGTAGACCAGGCTGGCATCAAATTCAGATATCCACCTGCATCTGCCTCCCGGGTGCTGGGATTAAAGGCATTGTGCAATCATATCCAGTCTCTTTTTGTTTTTGATAAAAAGAGAAAGGGGGTGAGAGAGAAAGAGACACTGACAGACAGACCAACTGACTGACCGTGAATTGGGGAGGATCTAGGATGAGATGGGGGAGTGAAAAGAATATGATAAAATACACTGTATGAAAAAAACAAGTAAAAATTTAATTAATTAAAAAGAAACCGAACTAAAATATTATAAACCTCAAATGAGATTATGAAAAAATTAATTTTCAAAAAGTTAGAGAAGGAATCTAACATTCTGTTGTTTTAAATTAATATACAAAGCCCTTTTCACTTAACAATGGATTATAAGAGATGCATGCTTACCTGAAAATACTGTGGCTCCTAACTCACTTAATAGACCTGAAATGCTCCCTTAGTAAACACAAACAGAATTACTCCTTCAGTCCAGGTGGACAGTTTCCTCACCTATAAAATCCAGTTACTAGAGCAGCCTGATAGGATTATCATGGGCAGTGGACTACTCAGCACTGATTAGTTTCAATGGTGATTGTCATTACTGATTAGCTAATCTGATGTAAGACAGGCTGAAGCAGTAAACTCTCCACGACACAAGCGCAGTACTCCATTACTTAAATTAAACTCAAGTTTATATTTGGCTCTAACCTCCGTGTGCAGATTTTCTGGGGAGATTATTTTAGTGAAAATGATGGCAGGCGCTCCAGTGATTCGGACAGAAAAATCTGTCAAGATGGGGGTCAAAATCGCTCTCCTTTCTTGATGTCGCCGTATGCTAAAAAGAAACAAATGTTAGTCAAAGAGTTTCAAAAGAAAATTTTTTGTCATTTGATATTTTCAAGGATAACTTTGAATCTGTCCTATAAATCGCGCCACCGTTTTGAGAGTACCTACTTGGGTATCATCTAGTCAGCCCTTCCGTTCTGTACGATCTTAAAACACTGCGTCTGAGAAATGCAGACGCGCTGCAGCCATGTTCTGCCGATGTCACTCTAGGCCCTCAGTGAATCATGCTTCTGTGTGCGTCCTGCCATGTCTCACAGCTATTTTGTCGCCATCAGTGAGCTCACTCACTCTGTAATCTTCAGTTTTAATATTGTATGTTCCATATGACGCTGGCCATGCTTCCAGGCTCATTAGGTTCATCAGTTTATTCTATTTCCCTCCTACCCCTCAACAAAGTCTCCCTATGCAGTTTTGGCTTGCTTGGAATTTCCTTTGTAAGACAAGCCTGGCCTTGAGCAGGCAGTGATCCTCTTGCCTCTGCCTCTCAAGTGCTGGGATTATAGGGATGAGCCATGGTGCTCATCTCTTAACTCTTTTTGCTTTAAGCTTGAAGATCCATTTGAGTTTATGGAAAATAATAGATATTAAAGCCTTCTTTGTATATTCAATAGCTTTTGTATTTGAAACCTGATGCTTCTTCTAAACAAGGCTGTAAGAAGGAAGGATCTTTATCAGCCCGATGAGACAAATGGAAAGGCTTGGGCACTCAATGGAAACAACTTCTAGACTTGGCCTGAAGAAAGCTGTCTCCATCATAGCTTCTGGCTTATTTTAATTCTACTTTATACCTCTGCACATTTGATAAGTTATTTCTGGTTGGCACCCACAATAGCTAGTAATTCAAAGGAGGTACAGCTAACACAGAAGATGATTGGGAAATACCAGAGGTTCCAAGTGACTCTCTGCAGTGTTAATTTTCATTTTATAAAATATCACTGTTTATATTTGACTAGAAACCACACCTCCAAATTTCCTTTAAAGTTAATTTAATATTTTCCATAAATACAACCTTATTATTCCCTTATGATAAAATGATAAAGTTAAAAGCAGAAAATTGGCATAAATTATACCTCATGTGAAAATGCAGATAAAATGCAAGTCTTTCTATATCTAAGAAAAATGAGAATAGTCTAGAGAGCAGTAATGTCTTTTGTTAAATTTCCAGTGGGCAGAGCTTTATACGGCAACTGCCAAAAAAGCAAATTGGATCATCTGGTTCTGTGACACATAAGTATTGGATTTCAGGAAAGTCAATTTTAAAGAATTAAGAGATCTGGTGAGAAGAAAGCAGCAGGAAGAAGCACTGAAATCTGTGACTGTGGAGGAAAGGTTTAGCTCCTGAGAGACACCATAATTACAGCCTAATAGCTCAGATTCCATGAAATGACCGACATGAGAAACACCAAACATGATGTGCTCTGAGGGGAGTGCCAAGACAGGCACATTAGAAAGTCGGTAAATGGAAAAGATGGCAGCAAACCAAGAGCGAGCATCAACTGAAGCAGTGTGGTAAAGAAAAGGTCCTTGTTCCCATCATTTGTTTTGTTCTCACTTGGGTGATGAATTAAATCAGTGACACTAACTAGAAAAGCCCTATTACCACGGCAGGAAAAAAGGAGATCTCATCAAATCAACAGCCATTTTCTGTTTTAAAGAGTGCTTCCTTCCTCTGTGCTGTCACTGATAAACTCTTGAAGTGATGATAATCTTTTAAAAAAGTAATTAAAAAATGTAATAGGTCAATTATTTTCAAAGCTGAATCTCAGGAGGGAAAAGAAACACTGAAGGAGCAGCTGTTAAAAACACTGTTATTATCCTGCCAGGTAATATATGTAGTGTTGAAAACTAAAAAGGAATTAAAACCCAAAGCACCAGCAGAGGTTAGTGGCAGACTTGGGGTCAAGACAACAGACTGAGATTGTGAGCTGCTTTAGATCTGGGCCCCTAAGGCTAAGGAAGCATCACTCCATCTTAAAGGGAAAAACAGGAATGACCTAGCTCAGCAAGAAAATACCTGATGTGGATTCCCCACTCTGCATGCTGTGAATACCATTGGCTAATAAAGAAACTATCTTGGCCTGTGATAGGGCAAAAGAGTAGAGCTAGGCAGGGAAAACTAAACTGAATGCTGGGAGAAAGAAGGTGGAGTCAGAGAGAAGCCATGGAGTCCCACTGGAGACAGATGCCGGAACTTTACCTGGTGAGCCACAGCCTCGTGGCAATACACAGATTAATGGAGATGGGTTAATTTAAGATA
>LOJH01004960.1:22534-39655 GCA_001685095.1 Ellobius talpinus
ATAATATGGTTTCTGTGTGATTATTTCAGGGCTGAGCAGCCGGGAACAAACAAGTAGCCTCCTAGAGCACACACCGAAAGTGACAGAGAATTCCCTAGAAAATTTAAAATAGGATTTACTCTCTTTATGTGTGCCTAGTTTATATTACCTATGAAACCCAGGAATAATCCTTCTGAGTTATTATAACAAAAACAAACTAGCTATAGTTGCAAAATGGATTTCATGATTGTAATAAAAACCAGAAACAATATAAAAACATTTATGTTAGGTATGTTAAGGTTAGAAAGCGGAGGCCATTTCCCAGTCCTTCACTACCTGCTGGCCATATTCCACTCCAGGGCTGGGTTCTGAGAGTTCCTTTCACTCTCTGTTAGTGGTCCTCCTGGGCCACTCCCTTTCTCTGGTTTGAGTTGATTCCACTGGGCAGTACCAATATGGATGGACTGCAGGTCTATTTGGTACTGTCTATCTTCAATTTCTGATCCAGGATCTCGAAGAATTCCTAAGTTCAAGGCTCTCCTGAGAAGGCAATGACAAAAAGCAAACAGATATCCAATAGTTATTTGTTTACTAATATAGTATCATAACCACATTTGTCCCAAATTGACAATCAAGATGAATGATCATATTAGTAAATAATATGTAGGCTAATCATAGGTATGATAAAAGTACTAGCAACTTACCATACACTGTTTTCTACAGGTGTACAAGTATTCTTACTCATCCAGCATGATGGCTGCCTTACCGTTTTCACAGCACTTTTTCTAAGCACTTCTACACATGATTTTAATGTTGTGATTCAGGATCTGCTATGATCAATTTTTAAAAACAGCTCAGAGTAGCTGGAAAACACAGTCAAGCTGCAAAGCTAGTATGTGACAAAAGTCCATGTGTAGTTTAGAGAGTTTCCCTCCCCCAAGCCCTTCCCAGGGTCAATCAGACAACTTCCCAAGAACCCCGCTGCCTTGTTAGGCAAGGTATTGACTAGTATTTGGAGATCAGACACTCATATATTATGCAAAAACTTACAATTTCAAGATGCCTGTTCCAGAGGGGCAGACAGGGCTGTCAGATGGAGGAAAAGCAAAGATACATTTTCCTGAACTGGACTCAACTTCAGTTTAGAGAATCTCCCTGATGTGGGTCCAATAAAGAAGGACACAAAACGACGCAAACGCTAACTCTTGCTGCTCACACAGCAGCAACAGAAGATAGAAACATGGCCTCCAAGACTTCAAAACTATGGGGCTAGCAGATCAGAAATACATACACCCTCAATATGTGGCAGAGAGTAAGAATTTTAAACTCAGGCAAAAATACAAATAAGAATAGAATCACTTAAATGTAAAACTCAGCACAACAGAAGTGATGACAGAACACTGAACAGAATCATAAGAAAGGAAGGCCACTTATGGTTAAAATGGGGTTTGCATACACAGACAGCTCATTGAGTTTCAAGGTGGTAACATACAGAATGGGAGGATCTACACACCATAGTAGGGAGCTTGGAGGAGGATGGATCCCTTGCTTATGGTCTGCTGTGGACCCCATACCTGACTTCCCTAACAACACCAGAAAAGAAAACATTACGACTGTTCCTCCTTAGGGTTCTGGATTAATCAAAAGAATCAAATACCTGTAGCCCAGGGAAGAGAGACAGGATATTCTGGTTTGATCCAAAGATTAGAACATTACACAACATTGTATCCTCCTCTAAGACCTCTAAGACTTAATTCAACAGGGCTTGTCAATCAACTGAGCAGGAGCCCACACCCCAGGAAATCTGACTCACCTAAAGATAATGGTAAGGAGATGGGAGATCCTTCCCAGAAGCCCCACCCTCATTATGGCTGCTAAGGCACCTCTCTCTTGGCAGCACTTCTAAGTCTGCCCACATTCTGAGTTCAGAACAATGTAATTTTCCTTTCCTTATGGATACTGCTCGAAAGCCTAAGCATGCTTTCCAGGACACTCTGGGATCCTCACTATTTATCTGAAGCCATGACTTCTGCCATGTATGATCTTGGCATTGCCCACTACTAAACATGATGGCTTCCTCTGCCCTCAACTCAGAAGGCAAGGATTCCCTTCATCTTTGTTGCCTCTCCTTTTCCCCGGCCGCTGGATTGACAGCAGTCTGTCTTGTTGTTTTTCTTCCAAACTCTCATAGTTCATCTCTACATTCTTTTATTAATGAGCCTAAGATCCCAGAAAGTAAATCTGATTTTCCTAGTAATAGTTAACAATCAGAATAAATGTAGATGATTCATACACTCTACACAAAAACATAAGAACTATCAAGATTAAACTGTAGTTATAGTCGTACCCAAGAGACACGGCTGAAGTTTTAACAATAGGGTGATTAAAAGTCAGCGAATGGAAAAACAGATACCAGACAAAAATCTTGTCGACAAGAGCCTGTTAGACATAGTTATTAGAGTCCATAGTTTGAGCTCTACCTTCAGTAGTTATACTTTAGTGCAAAACTTCAACCTCTTTCAGTAATAAAATAAGGAAATAGAAAAATTTAAAAATCAAATTACTACATTTGATGATATATTTATGGATAATAGAATCTGAAATTGGAAAACATGTTTCTCACGTGCACAGCAACATTTCTAAGAACTGATTCCCACCTACCATAAAGCTCCCTTCAACACATTTCAACCAATTAATATCACACAGACTGTATTCTGTGAGTACAATAAAATTACCTCCAATGCTTATTAAAGAGAACCTGCAAAATGTTTATGTTTAGAAATTTAAAAGACATTTCTAAATTAGTTACTCCTTGGTCAAAAAATTAAGAAAGAAATAATTTCAATCTTAGGTGCAAAAAGGCAGATACAGAAGAGGTAGCACTTGAGGAGAATGCACTGTTTAACACACACATGTGTTGTTGAGAAAGAGGCTCAGAACGAACAAGCTACACATAAAAACACACAAATGGGAAAGAGTGGGATATGAGAGCAGAAATCAGTGGAATAAATGATCAACAAGGCCAAACAAAAGGTGAACCACTAGCAAGAGGGGAAAATAAAAGGCTAAAAGAGTAAATAACATATTTGCAATAAAAAGAAAACACAGCTATGATACTGGGCAGGAGGAGTGAGGAGACAATGGGTAGAAGCCAAGTAGGTCTGCAGAACCAGGATCTCCCAACTTATGCAGGAAAACAAAAACAAAGAAAACCCCAAAATTCTCTCCTGGTCACCACTCAATACTCTCCTGGAAGGTATTCTTATTCTTCTCATAGAGCATTAAATAACTCTCATCCTCTCATTTCTTCCACTAAATATGACATCAGTTTACCTTGTACAAGTTCTTTCTGTGTGTGTGAAAATGACCCATTTCAATACCTGGACAACACAAGGCCTACTGATGAGTGTAGCAAGTGGGAGAGCAGCGAAGTCCAACATCTCTCTAGTTGGAGGACTATCAAAACCACATCGTCTGATCAAAATAGTATTTCCTCAAATGAGTAAAGGTATATTTGCCCCTGAATAGACAGTTGCTGGGTACTGTATCTCCTGTTTTGTGGTAGTCCCTAGCTGCTGGCACGATTCCTGCCATGACCCAACCCCTCACACATCTACTGGGAATTTAGAAGTAATTAAGCGAACAGAAGATTGAGCACAGAACACAGCTGGAAACACACAAGGACCACCTAACAGACTGGTAGCCCAGGAAAAAAAGATAGGAAGTACTTAGGTCTAAAGTTCCAAAGGGGAAACAAGACCCAAAGGTGTGGCAACAGCAGATCTAGCAAACATAAGGTTCTGAAAAGCTACTGTGGTGAACGGGCAGGAAAGAAGGGAGGTGACAAGCAAGAGGAGCATCAAATACCAAATGAGCTCCACCAACTTATTTGGTAAAGTTTAAAGGATCCAAAGAAGCTGTGAGAATGAAGATGCATGCACTAAAAGGAGAGCTTACTTTACAAAGCAGTCATTTTACTTTTGTCTAACAGAAGACAGAAATGATAGAATGTCAAACCTGTAGAGGGAGCTTTTCCCCAGGACCACTAGCCAGCTCCCAAATAACCACACAGAGACTTAATTATAAATGCTCAGCTGATTACTTAGGCTGGTTACTAACTAGTTCTTACAGCTTAAATTAACCCATGTTTCTTGTCTATTCTCTACCATATTCACAGTATACAAAAAGATTGTTCCACAGCACATAGCTATCCAGAGAAAGCCTTGGTTTCTGGTTAATTAAGATTACTGAGACCATATAAATACACACATGCTCATCTATGCAGAGGTTGTTACATCATAAAATCTTTAGTAGGTGTGAAGAGGAAAAAAAATTATCCTATTTTAACTCTTCTCAGACTCAGCATAAACTGTTAAATAGAAATGAGATAACTAGAAATTAACACAAAGAGACACAGCCAGATAAAATGTGCACTAGAATTTGGAAAATCAAAACCAAACAAACAAACCAACAACACAAGAGAAAACACTGGCCCTTAATGTGTTCAAACCACATTTTTATTAGCCTAAACCATTATAATAGCATGCTGGTTAGTATAATAAATCTCTTACTCTGAAGGCTAAGAAAATGTTTATTATGAAAAATTTAGATCAATTAAAATTATGTCTATCTTTGCAAAACAGTTTATTCAATAATTTCTTAGCACCTAAGATATCAAAGTCAGGGCACATAAATGCATTTCCAATTTACTTTCTCAAGAAAAATTTCATGTTTATATTAGAAACTACAGAAGTACAACACTTAATATGAAGATTATATTTTAAGGAACCAGTTAATATAAAAACTGAATTTGGTTTGATTTTTCTGTAATAAATTTAATATAGATGTTTTTTCAGATTTATAGAATACAACTCCAACTTTTCCCTATTATATTATCTTAATAACTTATTTTCAATTCTTTACAAAGGAAATATACTAGCAAGGACTAGAATACTTAAAAGTCACAACACCCTTCTTAAGAATGATGCAAATATCTTACAACAGAAAGCCTCATAGTACTGTTTCCTTTCCCAATTAAATATTGTCTAGGCACATTCACTATCAAAAATAGAAATCAAATCTTCTTGTCTCAAAAGCATATGGCTTAAAAACATTCTATGAACTTTGCTCTGTCCTTATTACTGCTTTTGAAAGCGAGTGGCCAAATCAGGAAAGAGGGAGAAGCACAATTCTCATAACTTCCTTCCCTCAACACACAAGGCTGCTGTACTGGCTCCCACGTAGGAGTTATAATTGTAATTGCTTTGGCCCTTCCAAAGCCCTCCGCCCAGACCATTTGAACCATTCAGCAGGTGGTGGAGGAGGATAAACTCAAGTCTGCAATAGTTGGTCAATAATGTAATCATAAGGAACCAAAGATGACTTTAAGTGTATAACAGGAAACATGGCTTTAATGTTTTCCTTTTTAAATTGATTTAGTCTGGGGCAGGCCTTTTGCATGTTTACACAAGGAGCAGCTCATGTTGAACCATTTACTGCTCATTGCTGAATAGGCATATCTTGGGAATTCAATGTAAAGCAGCAAAATTCATTCACTTATAGTTCAATTGAGATCTACAAAATGCTAACAAGCCAGAAAATAGGAACGTAAAACCAAGTACAACTTTTGTGCATTGAATAAATTAAATGTCTACATATTTATCACCAATTCTGCACAAATGACAGCAATCTGGAAAGTAAATACAGCAGGAGATAAAATGGCTGACTCTCAGATGAAAACCAACGTGGTGCTCGGATGAGTGACTCACGGCAGGACGCTCTTCGGCTGCAGGAGAACCACTGAGAAGCATGGAGGAAATGCTGGATGCCCCATGGACAGTCTGATTCAGCAGGGCACAGCCAGGTTTCAGGAACAACTGCTCCCCCTTCCTCCTCCCCTTCCCTGCAGTATGCATTTAAAATCACTACAGAGTTCTTAATTAAGGAGTCTTTAAAAAATTTGTTATAAGTTAACTTCTAACTAGCTTCTATATTGAGAAAAAATCTAATGGGGACATTTATAAAGTTAAATTACAACTGAGCTGACTGGACCATGAAAAGTCCAGGGGGTCTAAATTGCAATCAAACAAAGACAATTCCTTTCCTATCTTAACATACTTCACTGACATGCTTCTCTGTATCATCTAAATTTTGTTTTCTTTAATTAGTTTCATTCCATTAGAATTCTACTATCAAACTCTAATGTGTCTGGAAGAAAAAACACATAATTACATAAAAATGATGGTGAGAATAAAAAAAAACCCAGCACCTTGCTGTTGTCTTCAAGTGCTCCTATGAGATCACCATCCACAGGGTTCACACAGACCACGATGCTGATACTTTAGGTAAGACATTTCCGAAACAGCTTAGTCCAAAGCTACACCTTGACTATAAATTCAGTCAATTGTCACTTATGTTCTATACAAAACACTATTAGAAACAAAGCTTTAAGATATAATATGCTATTGAAATAAACCGTGTTATATAGCTGGTGAAAAACTGTAAGACATCAAGCTGAATAAGATTAAAAACAGTACCACCAAAGCTACAATTAGAACTGATTTAAACTAAAACACCTTGGAAGGAAAAACACTTAAGATTTGGCATGCAATAATCCAACTACTTTAAAAGTAAAATTGTGTTAATTTATAATATATGGGCATTTTCGAGCCCACAAATAGCACAAAGTTGTTTCGGAAGAACAGACATCACAGGTTAAGATTCTCTATACACACACTGGTCATAAGCTATTCTTCTTTTTCTTAACATCATCTCATCTCCAGCCCTAGGCAGGATTACTTCACTCTTAGCTCAGTCGGGCTTTAACAGGTGGAGTACAACTGGTTGAGTTGAGGCTGTTGAAGGCTCATTGTGTGTGGATGGCTAAGCCCAGAGCATTTCAAAACTCAGGTTCACATTAATGATAGAAGACCAGTAAGGAAAGCGCATACTAGGTGTTCCGGGTTGTGGTAGTAGGCTGTGCAGACTTAAGTTGCAGCTTGAATGCATTTTTATAGTATTGTGATAACACAACTACCAACTTCAGATGGTATAAGGGTTACATGATTTAATTCACAAGAAACAAGCATACCATATCTATCATTACTTGCTGAATACTAATTTGGAATATAATCATCATTTAATAGTTGAATATTTTTAAATAATTGCTTAACCTGACTATATTTATGTTTATGTATATGACAAATAAAATACAAATACATAATCATAAAATCACCTTAATCTGGTCTACCCAAAAATTTGAAACAGTTATAAATTACCAGTTGTACCCTTCCCAGCCTTGTGGCCCTTTCCCACCACAGAGGCCGTTAGAGAACACAATTCGGATACAGTTCAGACTGTATCACTGTATCACCGTATCACCGCACAACTGCACACCAGCATCACATCATTCCTGATGGCTGCATAGAACTTCCCTTGGGGCTAGCCCTGAGGTTGCCAAGAGCGGGAGAGCTGCCCTTGCTGGCCGTTAGTTGCAACACTCAAAACAGCAGGCCCTGGACTTCACCTGGGCAGCCCAATAGAGCCAACCCATTTGGCAGATATGTGGGTGAGGAAGCCCCGAAGTTATGAGCATGGACGAACTGAGCTGTTCCCATTACTTATCTTCATGTGGCGGCATGGGTGGGGGAGTGTCCTCCCCAACCCCTGCCCATTGATGCCTGAGGTAGGTGGGAGAGTTAGCAATGAGGTCATAAGGGCAGAGGAGCTGTCTCTGCCTCTCATCAGGTGCAGCACTCAGGAGAGAGCTGGCCCTGAAGGTGTAGGTGTAGAAAAACTGACCGTAGGGACAGAAAGGCAGAGGGGCTGGCTCTGCCCCTTTGTCATCACAAAGGGGTGAACTAGCCAAGGCAATGCAGGAGAGCTCACCCTGGTGGTGAGGAAGGGGGAGGGCTGGCAGGCTGACCAACCCTGCAACTACCCAGGCCTAGAACCAGGGTTGACTTGGCCCACCCCAATATGCACAGCATTTATGATCTGCTGGAGCAGGTGAAGGGACCCATCCTGAAGACCCAAAGCTGCCAGATCTCCACAACACACAGCAACAGCACAATAACCAAAAGAAGCACCAGAGAGGGCCCAGGATCTATAGTGTAGCAGAAACCAGAAACCTTGAACCAGACCAATGACTATTTGTAATGAACACTTGCAAGAAAACATATATGGATAATGGGGTTTGCTGCAAGACTCACTCTACAGCTTCCATGATGAGATTGGTTTTTCCATCTCTCTTTTTTCCTTCTCTTAAATGTTATTTTTTGGTGGTGTGTTTGCAAAGGCAGAGGGTGAATACAAAGGGGGAAATGAATGGGATGGAGATGCATGGTGTGAAAGACTCAAAGAATAAAAACAAAGTAAAAAACAGGAATTTCCCTTTGTGGACATTATAATTAAATCACTGTCTACAATTAAGCAATACTATTGCTTAAGTCAGGTCAATTATATATAATCAATAATCTTTCCTATTTATGCCTCCAAATAATCTATCCTAAATCCAATGCAACTCATCACTAAATGTTCTTAGTCTGTGGTCTAAAAATAAAGGAGCATATAATTGTTGCACTGTATCATTAAAGGCCTTACTACAAATGCACCCATATGTTCAAATGTCCACTCTTGCCACTGGTAGTGTGGTCTTGAGAGGCTGCAGGATGTCATCAGCCCCACGCTCCTGCTACCACACCTGGAGCTTTGCCTCCAGGTCTGCCATCAGAACCTGGGCAAGCAGTTCCACAATTCTGCCATCAGAACCGTGAGTTGCTCCTACTGCCTTGGCTTACCAGCAATGATGACCGTACAGACCTCAAACCGGAAGTCCAAACAAATCTCCCTTGCCTGAAGTTGCTTTTTGTCAGCAATAAAACCAGTAATTCATATACACTGGGAAGCGAGATTTCCTTTTCAACATTTATATACTCAAACTGTGAGGAAAATGCTGATTTAAAAATCCTATCTGCAAGGTAAACTGAGGAGACCTAAAAATATGTGAATGTCTCTAGTAGAGTAATAAGTTGCAGTCCCAACACAGAACCATCTCTTCTGGCCATCAAGAAAATTACTCAATTATATAAAAAAATAACTATTTTAATGAAAATGAGAGGTAGCTATTTAAAATAAAGATCCTTAATTACAATAATGCTGCTAGGGATAGTTATAGACCCTATACATTAAAGATGTCTGAACTTTAATAACCTGGACCACACCAGTGTCACAATTGGTAGCAGAGCACTGATCATCATAGAAAAGCCACCACACACATGCAAGAAATTACAGCCATCACACATCAAACACTCTGGCCTGGCGCTTCCTTCCTCTCATGCTCCTGGCAGGAAATGTCTACACAGCCTTCAAGGTGACCAGACACATTTAAAAGAAGCCCCTTTTACAACAGCTCCTGGATGCTGCGGCTTCCACCAGAAGGCAGAGCAGCTTCTGCCAGGACCACTGTGCTACTCTTGCAGTCGGCAGCGCCGGAGCCACACCGAGGAGGTACTGTAGCTGCACAGCGCCATTTTCTCTGCAGTGACCTAGAGAACAGAGTGACTCACAAAAAATTGTGTTCTCATATTGAGTATTATATAACAGGCAAACATCCAAAATGGAAACGATGCAACCATTTTATTTTAGTTTGATATGAAGCTAAATGTCAAACATTTTAAACTGTATCATCCTATGAAACAGCTTGTCTCCTGAACCTGAATTATATTTTTAGTACAAAAATAAACTTCATAAAATTTCTTTCTCACATAACTGTACTTGAACATGGACAGTATACAAATGTTTCTATTTTATTATTAAGTGTTTTGTTTATTTTTAAAAAATCCTACATTTCTGAGGATGTATTTTCAAATAAAATAATTGAAATTAGACAAAATACAGATCTAGATAAAAGCAAAAAATTCCAGAAGAATGCCTGATATGATACATATGTATTTATGATCAATTATATATATTAAATTTTTCTTATTTCACAATTTAACTATTTTTTACAGCATAATTTGACACTTTACCACAATGAATGAATTTTTAAGGGATTATCTTTTTGAACATTACAATGCCTCTTCTGCCATTAAAACGGAATAAATGATATTATAATTCTGTAATACTATGCATTTGTTTATGTCTCCTGGATCTGGGGAAATTCTAAGTTCAGTGGTACTATACCTCAGTTTTATCAGGTGTTTGTTAAAACCACCTGAAAAGACCGAGGTTATGTCTCACTGAACACAAGCTTCATGGATTCTATTCAGAATGCAAAGTGACTGAAACTGTACTCAATGCAAAACCATGCTACCCCAGTGCATTTGATGAGCCTATAGAGGACATGGATTTCTTTGACTGTGTGGCAGTGTATTGAACCCATCCCTGGAGGACAGGTGATCAGGTGAAAGGAAACACACTCCCAGAATCCAAGGCACTATTTCTTGTGGAGTCCTGTGCACTGTTCCTTAAATACCAAACACACATGTATATGACAGCTGTCACTAAGTAACTGCAGTGATAAACACTATGGGTTGAAACTGCTCCCAATGCTAATGTTATAACCACAGTCATTAAGTTCCCCGATGTACGAGGAGATCTGCATGAAAACAACCAGAGGATAAGTACTGACAACTTGATATTACAATAGGAGTTTATGTTAAGATCATGCTCTAATTTGCTCAAAATTAGTGATTTATATTTTTTGTTTGTGGTGCTTTGGTTCAGAATGTATGACAAGAAAATTTATAGATAAGAAATACAGGTTGAAAAAAGTATTTACAAATTAAAAACTGAAAATGACATTTAGTTTTAACTCAAAACTGAAATTAACATTTAGTGGGTTTTGTTTTTGTTTTTTATTTGTCCCCCCCACTTCCAACATTTAGTTTTCTTAAAACTTATCAATGATTATAAAGGCCAGGCCAGGATAGTTAACCTTTGGCATACAGGGTATTGTAGGCAGGAATGAAGGTTGCAGGGGTGCTGGGTAGTAGTAATGTGCCTGTGTACTTATGTACAAATGATTAATATTTTCTCCTACGGAATATAGAACATCAAAAAATAAATCAAGTACAAATAAGAAAACACTAAATGGCCATTTCACCACCTTGACCACAGACCAGTGTTCCTCACTACTTTTCTCATATTCAGTTCTGACCAAAGTTCAGAAATTACAGGGAAAAGTACATCGGACTAAGGAAAGGTTTCAGTGCAGAGGATGATCATTTCTAGTGCATAGAAACCTGCACTGTCTACCCTAGAACACCAACATCAGCAGACACAGTAACAGAGGAAGAGTGGGGGGCAGCAGTCATACACACTGGTACTTTGGTAAATAACTGTTAACCTGCCTTGGCGTGGGAAGTACAAGGTGCTTTTTGAGGCAGCATGTCACTTCACTACTGAGTGCAAGACATATTACTATGCATATGTAGTAAATATGAGTATGATCCTTGCTTCCTAGTTTTCTTTCTAATGAGCTTCTCAGTGGTAGAGATACGAGGCTCTTGGCTAAAAATGGCTACTACTCAACATAGGCTACAATTGTTACTAAATGGCCCACACTGCATGGCACATTTACAAGTTTGCTAAAAAGACATGTAAAAAAAGTATGTGTATGCCATGTATCCATCCACATCCATAAGTAGCCATAGGAAACAAACCTACAAGAAGCTATTCAATTATAACACTCAATCGCTGCTATTGCCAGAGAAAAGAGATTATTTTATATCAGGTACTTAAGAGAACAAAAAGGATTTCAGTGTTTTCTAAAAATCTGCCTGGCATGTCAGTAGCCAGGGTAAACAAGCATTACAGTCCCATGTTCCGCAGGTTTAAAGCTATAAATTTATTTTGGATATATTTAAACTGTCTATGCTGTGTGCTGGGTCCTGGGTGAGTGGAAAAGTGGCAGCCGGAGGAGGACTGTTGTCAGCGGGTTGTCTCCTGTCCTGTGCGGGTCCCAGGAGTCACACTCAGAACTGGGGCTCCTTTACTTGTTGGGCTGTCTTGCTGGCTCCTCGGGTATATTTTAAAGGCACATTATGCCTTTTCTTTTTTATGTTTAAGCCCACAAAAGTTTATATATTAAGCTGGCATGAAAACTTTGGTGCCTTAATGAAAGAATCCAATCAGCAGCTGATACATCCCACATCCGGTACACTTCAAAACCCACGGACATTTGAAAGTACCATAAGATGGATTTATCTTTTCCAAATTAAGGAACTCATGATAGGATCTGAACATATCCTTTTTGGGTTTTATTCCAATATGAATTATGAGAGCAAAGTTAGAGAATTCAATGTAGGGTAAAACACATTTTAAAAAGGTTCTACAGTGTGTGACAGTGGAGCTTAGAGTCATTTTGAGACCATTGCCAAGGACGCTTCTGGCAGGAGACACATATTCATGGAAACTTATATCCTGCTATAGGAAGCCACAAAAGATGTGGTTACTTTAGTTAGAGCCAAACGTAAATCTCAAGCCCTCGACCAGATCAGCTGAGGATCATGACAAGGGCTACAACTCCGCCAATAGTATTTTAAAACAAAACTTGTGGGCAAATTGCTCTATGTACTCACTCTTCTGAGTCAGTCAGATTGTAAGGGGAATTATTTGAAGCCCATACCAAATATTATAAGATTAGGGACATATCATAGATAATGAAACATACTTTGACAAAAACCAACACAATGACAACTTGAGGAACATTTATATATTCAGAATTAGAAGGAAATCAGAGACTGAGAGAAGGGAGGACAGCATATTTTGGGGGCAATTTGTAGAATTTAAGGCCAACACCACATCTGGAGACTATAGCTCCCTATTAAGATAGAAGTTTTAGCAGACTACAAAAGAAAATAATAATGGAAATGGAGCTACATTCACCAATAGAAAAGAAAGCTATGATGACAATTCCTGAAAAAATACTTCCCTGTATTTAAAATTAATTTTATGTGTGTGTTGGCCTGCACACACGTGTGTGCCTTGCGCTCCAGGGGTCACAGAGGGTGTGGGGTCCCCTGGAACTACAGTTACTGACAGATATAAACCACCTGTGGGTGCTAGGAATCAATCCGGTCCTCTGCAGGAGCAGCTAGTTCTCTCAGCAGCTGAGTCCTCTAGACACCCTGCATACTGTGATGTTTACACATATACCCCTGTATTGAGAACCATGACTGGTTATCACCGATCTCAAGCTCATGTGAGGAATGAGCGTAAGCTCAGCTGTGAATTTCTTCTATTTAAGTGCTTAATATGCAGCTGAAATAAATGGGAGTTGGAAAGTTAATCCCTTCTCAGCCACCAGTTTCTTAGTCACATCAATGTTCTTCTCCATAATAGGAACAGCAGCCCTTTGGAAAGTTAGGGCTGCCATTATAAAGACTACTGAGACTATATACAAGAGAAGAATTGAAATTAAATGTTAAATTATTTTTAAAAAGTACTGGGTAGAACAGTTACGTACCTGCAAATGGACATTTTCTTACCTGCTAAAACTCTGAACAAGACAGTACATTTCAGACTTCGAATAATAATGTTTTTAAAAACTCAATAAAAAGAGGGCTGGAGAGATGGCTCAGAGGTTAAGAACACTGACTTCTCTTTCAGAAGACCCAGGTTCAATTCCCAGCACCCACATGGCGGCTCGCAACTGTCTGTAACTACAGTTCTAGGGGCCCCAACTCCCTTACACAGGCAAAACACACCAATGCACATAAAATAAGTAAATAGTAAAAAAAATTCAATAACACATGAATGCCAATATAATTTAAGCTTTTAATCTGTATTTTATAAACATTTGTCAATCTCAATAAAATAATAAAGTTTCCATTTAGAAAACATGAAGATTTTGTGGTAAACTTTAATGCAATCAAAATACTGGTCATCAAGTGAAGTTTTATAACAAAGGTTGCGTTTTCCCAGCACTTGCATAAGAAGACAGGTCTGACCATATATTCTGCACCTTAAGCTGCTGCCTCAGGCTTAGGGACAAAGTGAGAGCGCCCAGTGTTCACAGTCGCTCAGAAGATGCAAGGCACAGAAAGAGTCTGCACTCAGACCTGGGGGTGGGGACAACGCCAAGAGTTTTCTAACAGTGGAAACCAAAATAGTGGTCCTCCCCCCCTTCCTTCCTCCCCTCTTTCTTTTTAAAGAAAAGACCTCACATAGCTCAGGCTGGCCTTCAACTCCTGAGCTTGCGGCTTCTACCTTCTAGATGCTGGGAATTAAGGATCTGCATCACCATGCTTGCCAGCTACTCTACTTTTCAGAATACGTCAAGCTAAAATATAGTGGACAAAACCACCAGAGACCAAGGTGTATATGTCAGGAGTCTCACTTACAAAAGAGGTCTATTAGTATGCCAAAATTCATAGGTAATTTTCATATAACATGAAGACTTTTTAAGAGAATAAGTTTCTTGTGGAGAAAAACTGAAATATAAGATCAGATTCCAAACTGATCTAAAATGGCTAGCAAATGAAGACCCTACCAGATAGTTGGCAGGAAAAGCAGACAATTCACACAATTTGTGAAGACGGACATAAGCAGGGGGTGGTGTTTGTCCCAGGAACATAAGCCAAAATGAGGAAGTGCATGAATGACCTGGCTGTCCTGAGAACAGGAGGAAAGTTGAGAAACTAGTAAAAATGACACAAGAAAAAGATTTTAATCTTTCAACAATTCTTTTAATATACGTTACTTCATAATTGGTTTTAAAAGCATATTGTTACACTCAGTTTACTTATTTTTTTCTAGAATAGATACTAAAAGCTTTTCTGAATTTTTAGACAATATGCCAAGATAATAACCTAGGTATTAAAGAGATCTTAAATGTTTTCCACATTTTTATTAGTTCTATAAGATTCTTAGATATATAAGTAGAGCTCAGTATTTCTCCACTGTATGGGAAGAGTGTGGAGAAAAATAACTAGAAATCTTCATAACATTAGCTTTATTAGCTTTCATAGCATCTTGGTGTATGAAACACAATCTACAAATACCATTTTCTAAAACTGTTGAACTCAATACTTTACATTGACTAGAAAGCTGGTTTATTGACAGGACTACTCAAGGGCCAAGAGTAATGCAACAGAACAAGCTGTAATCTGCCTCCGTGTGCAACAGTGACATAGGAGATTGATAAACTTTTTAAGGGAAAAAAGAGAATTAGAACTATCTTTCTAAATTTAATTTATTTATGTCACGACTGCAGCCTCCTCTCCCCCACCCCCTCCTCAATCTACTCCTCCTCCATATTCACTCAGAAAAAGGCAGATCTCCCCTGGACATCAGCCAAACATGACCTTTCAAGTTATCATAAGACTAAGTACCTTCCCCTGTATTGAGGCTGGGCAAGGCAATCCAGTGTGAGGAATAGGTGCCCAAGAGTCAGCCAGAGCACCAAGGACAGCCCCTGCTCCCACTGCCAGGCAGACCACAATCAGACCAAACTACACTGCTGTCACTTATATGCAGAGATCCTACATTGGTCCCATGTAGGCCCACTGGTTACTGGTTCAGACTCTGTGAATTCCCACAAGCCAGGCTAGTCATTTCTGTGGGTTTTCCTGTGATGGCCCTGAAGCCCCTGGCTTCTACAATCCCTCCTCCCTCTCCTCAACAGGACTACCAGTTTTGCCCAATGTTTGGCCATGGGTTTCTGAATCTGCCTCTTCGGTCACTGGATGAAGACTCTCCAATGCCAACCAGGCAGTCACCAATGCAATCACAGGGACGGCCAGTTCAGGCTATGTAGCCACCGCTGCCAGGAATCTTAGCTGGGGCCTTCCTTGTTGTCCCTCGCATCAGGCTTCCCCCTGACCCCATAAACCCCCTTTCCAGTCATCTCCCTCCACCCAACCCCTACATAATCCTCAAGTCCCCAAGGCCCAACTTCCCCAGTCCTCCCAGGAAATCTCTATTTCCCTTCCCAGGGAGATCCACGCTTCCCTCCTTCGGGCACTCCTTGTTACCTAGCCTCTCTTGGTCTGTGGATTGTAGCAAGGTTCCCTTTAACTTTATATTTATTAACTTTACAGTTAATATCCACTTATGAGTGAGCACATACCATGTTTATATTTTTGGGTCTGGGTTAACTCACTCAGGATGATTAAAACTATCTCTTATAAAATAAAAAAATTATTTTATATTTATATATGTTAATATATATTAATGTATATGTTAACATTTCTATCTTGTCTTGAATCATTTCAAAGCTTGTAAAAGACACATACAAAAAACTGGATTGAATTTTCAGGAACTGAGAAATTCAAGTATTAGGAATTTTTAAGAGTTTTCATCATAAATTAATTATAGATTTATAGCTTTAATTTATGAATGCAAAAGAAAATGTACTTAAACTGTCAAATGCCTTCCCACCTGGTAAGAAGAATAGTTAGATGAAAAACAAATATCTAGAGGGGTGAGATGTAAATGTGACATTTCAGATGAAAGCCTAAAGACGGGAGTTCTGCTCCCTAAAACATAACCAATGGGCACAAGGCCTAACCCACGAGCTGCCTATGTAGACAGAGGGGATGTGGTGTGGACCACATCTGTGAAGAGGGAACCACAGCTGCATAGAGAAATAGGCCGCATTCACCAAGGGATGCTCACAACGGTTGTGACCTCGCTGCACAGGGGCTGCTCAGTTGCAGCTACAGATGATGGCTGAAAGAGAATACGAAATTTCAATAAAATGATCACAGAAAGTTTCAAAATGGAATAGGATTTGAGGAAAAGAGTGAAATTCTTAAGACTTTTAAAAGTAATAATGATCAAAAACCTCTGCCTCTGCGGGGGAAGGTGTTAGTAGCTGTTGGCTACAGAGGAGGACTGGCTGGGATAAGCCTGTTGCTCATGGATCAGTAGAAGGCCACAGGCCTATTTGCACAGAGCAGTAACAACAGGATAAGGGGGGTCTAATTAATAACAACAATGAAAGAGGAAATGAAGTTGGGCAGATGGGGCTGGAGACAGTAATGAAGATTCAGAGGGAGGAGTGAAAGATATGGTTGATGTACATTATATAAACATCTGAAACTTCCAAAGAATAAAAAATATTTAGTTTGGGGCCAGGCAGTTGTGGTGCACGCCTTTAATCCCAGCACTTGGGAGGCAGAGGCAGGCGGATCTCTG
>LOJH01004961.1:9432-23592 GCA_001685095.1 Ellobius talpinus
TGGTGGCTCATAACCATCTGTAATGAGATCTGGTGCCCTCTTCTGGCCTGCAGGGATTCATGCAGGCAGATGCTGAATACATAATTAATAAATAAATCTTAAAAAAAATCTCTCCAGCCCATAATGACATTTAAGCCTAAAGAGTTGGCATGGAGGGCCTGATTATTACCACTGTTACCAAACTGTTTCTATATTTGTCACTGAGTCTATGCCTCTTCTCTATCACTACAGAATGCTGCCTACTTCCCGAAACGAGTGGGAGTTGGGCCTCTAGTATTTTAAAACATTTACCAAGAAACATTCTACTCTGCAAACAGAGCATACAAAAAGATGGCTCTGAGGAATGTTTAAGACAGCAATCCTTTTATTAGAGGAACCCTGTGGTAGCTGTGGAATGTGGGGTTTGTACTGCTTTCAGTTTTTACAAGGTCAAATCTAAGTTCATACATTGGAAATGCATTCTGTCTTAACTGATGCATATGGGATGAATTAATTTACTTATTTTTAAATGCATCTACTGGCCTTTAGAAGCTTTTATTTATATAAAGGTACTTTTGAACTTTACAAGCAGGTTGCGTACTAACCACTGTCCAAATATTTAAAATAAGGCAAAGCAACAATTCCTATCCAAAATATGGGATAAAAATCAATGCCAAATGTCACCCTAAACCATTTTTTAGTAATTTCAACATTTTTTGTATATTGTATTGAAATACATGTGTATTTAAAAACATCAGATCACATAACTATATAAGTATATTTCTACTGCTTTATGAAAAGAATATGAAGTATATTTTACATACCAATCAATAACTTTACTTTGGGTAGTAATTTTAGTGGTGATTATAATTCAATGTCTAACTCTTAAAGGAACTTGCCTAGGTGGCAATAATAAATGTCATCATTTATCTTAACTCCTCTGCGATCTCAATTCATCTTCCATCCTGGCTTTTCTTGTTTTTACATGGCATCAGATGGCTTTACAGGCATGTGTCTCTTCCTCCTTTGTCTTCTGTACTTCCTTTTTCATTTTTTAAAAGCTTTTTTTGTTGCTAAGCAATGCGCACAACATTGCAATATACATTCTCCATTTTCGAACATCATCGATTGGGCATTATTTCTTTCTACTTCTTTGCCCAGATTCTGACCTAAACTACAATTTCTGGCTTCTTTTGACCTTGTTTTGGCTAAAACATACTGTCCCATCTTTCGGTCCTGGAGGAGGAGCTATTGTATTTAACCCAGATTCTTCTATTCTTTACTGTTTTTGTTAAGCTCTGGTGAACAGACTCATATCACATGACCACGTTCTCTTTCGCCTCTTTTCTGTGTCTTATTCAATTATATCTAAACATATTAGACAGAGACCCCTTGCTGTGACCTTAGGCTACTTCCTACTCATTCCCTTTGATCATGTGCTGATCCAGATGTCGGCTCCTTCCATAGCTCAGGGCTCACTCTCCTCCTAATACCTCCTATTTATGTAGTAACATCAACTATGGTAGACTCCTGTAAAACAGCATTCTTTAGTCAATTTAAATGCTTCAATGAGTTACAGTGTGGGTATTTTTCACTGTCACAAAGCATTTAACTTGTTAAACTATGATAAGTTATTCCAAAGTGTCCCCAAGAAGTCAGCCATAAGGCAGAGCCCAAACAGCTCAATGGCTCACAAACATAGGCTGTTGTTGTCTTTCATATATGTCCAGATAAATATTTCTGAAGAATACCGAGGTCATGCTTGGCTTTGTCAAAGTGAATTCATTTGTAAGCTAACTAGCACAGCAGGTGCACACAGACTTTTGTTTCCATTTTTTATCAGTGGAGAAAAAGATTTCCAAGAAGAAAGGAGCTGAAGGATCTAAGCTTCAGGACTCTGACAGCTTCTATCACTCTGCAATAACCTTCTAAGGTCCTGGATTTTTTTTCTAGTTATACAGAGAGAAAGTGGCGCTTTCTTTCCTATTATAACACAAGATGTTACAGACTCACAGAAAACTCCAGGCAAAATTCATTCTGTCTAAACTCTGTAAGACAAAGTTGTTCTATCAGAAATGTCAGCTATGTGCACAGCTGTCAGCGCTAATAGTATATCTTCTCCGATTTAGACCATTAAGCTTTAGCTCAATATAAATTTATTTAATATATTTTCACTTATTTTTAATGTTGCATGTAAACCTTCCTTATTATAAGACTTTGCTGTTTCAACTATTCATGCACCCTTCATTCATATTTGAAATCTAAACACCCATGTGGTGGTGATGGAATTAGGAGATGGGCTTCATGCAGACAGTCTCTGTGACAGGATTGGTGGCCTTGTAACTGAGGCCCAGCAAGAATCAAAACTGTAGGCCCTCATCAGACTGGATCTCCAGTGCTCTGACCTTCAACTTCCTAGCTTCCAGAACAGTGAGACCTCAGTTTCTACCGCATCAGTCTGTGGTGTTCCATCCAGCAGCTGGAACTGCCTACGGTGGAATCCTTTCTCTTGAGAACTGGACTGCATGGCCAGACAAAGGGAGACAAATGAACTGATGCTCATTAAAGTATTTTAAATCATCTTTCAAACCGATCCTAATTGATTCCAATTGGAGGTGGTTTTTAATTAGTTGGAAAATAATGAAAATTAAATACCAAAATGGGAAAAATGAATTACTTAAGTAGAAAACAAATGGTACAAACGGGCCAGCTACCACACTCACAAACTCTTCAGCACAGGGGAAGATCAGCTGGTGAGAGCTCAGTCTTTGGAGTAGGTCTATTTCTTCCCAGAGGCAGTTCATTAAAAAGAAAGCTGTTGTGGCTTGCAGGATAGTGGAGCACGGCAATGAGGGAAGTTCTCGAGTTAGACACCTGGGTTTGATCCTTACTTGACCGCTTCCACAGCAAGCTATACATGCCTGGAGCATCCACACCTCACTCACCTCCTTTGCAAACAGGCAAAATAGATTTTATTAACTGGGTAGGGGAGGAACTACCCCAGAACCTCTCTTGCTCCTTGGCCACATAGGTACCTTCTTCTGAGTATGTAACATCTTTCATAACATTTTCCCAAGGGTCAGTCCCACGGTCCATGAGAACTATTGCCAGTGTCTCCATAGACCCCACAGCACACACACCACTCTTTCCTGTGGTCTCCACCAGAGTTCTGTATAAAGTCACTACCCATCACTGCTTTCGGGAGGGGGTGATGCTTTTATTTTATTCAAGTATTTTATAATAACATTTATGAAATTAAAAAACATATACATACAAATATCACAGTAATTAAAGGTGCAAAATCTAGAAGCCAAAGGAAACATACACTCTGAATGTGATGGATACTTTTAAATATCGACTTGCCACAACTTAGAATGACCTGGGAGAAAGATAATGCCATTTCAGTAACTGTTTTTATCAGATTAATGAAGAAGCATGTCTGTGGAGGGTTGTCTTGATTGTTGGTTGACATGGAACGATCTAGCCCATGGTGGGCAGCACCATTCCCTAAGCAAGGACCTTGATATATAGACAGAAGAAGCATAGTTCAGCATGAGAACACAGGTACATCGGTCCATTCATTCCTCTCTGCTCTTGACTGTGGATGTGATGTGACTAGCAGCTTAAGTTCCTGCTGTGGCTTTCCTAAAGTGGCGGGCTAGAATTTGGGATCTTAAAGTGAAATAAACCCTTTCTTCCCTAATTGCTTCTAGTCATGGTATTTTATCACATTAGGAAACATGAAATGAGGACATCAAGAGATGTGCAAAACCAAAACACAACAAAGAAACTCAAGAAACACAAGAATACACCCCATTCAAACACCCCCATAAGCTGATAGTTTCTCAAAACCAGAAAGCAAAATATTTCAACTTGAAATGTTTGAAATAGATTTCTGAGTCTTATTTTTTAAAAAGATCAGCAACCAAATATAAGATTCTAAAAAACAGCCAGTCACCAGAACTTCAACTTGTATTTATGTTCTAAAAGAACCGGTGTGTTTAAGAACACACTTGTGAGGCCCACACTGGTTTCTTGACCTTACAACCCCTCCACACACCTTTCTTCAACTATACAGAGAAAGGCACATTTCTTTTCCCAGATTCATTTTGCATGTATGTGTTTCCTGGGTGTTTAACAACTTTCTTGGTGCCCAGGGAATAATAAAAACATGGCATTCATGAAGCAGTGTACTATAAACTGCTCACTGAAAGGTTGAAGCGACCCCCACTTTACTGTCTTGTTTTGTTTTTTTTTTCTGTTAAGGGGGAAGAGTCTGGCGGGCACAAGGTGAGATGTTCTGCATTCAAGGATGCTAAGGAAGGCAGTGATTTTTTTTCTAACCTTTATTTTTATTTTATTTTTATGGATGTTTTGTCTTCATGTGTGTCTGTGTAGTGTACAGATGAAGTGACCCCAGAGGCCAGAAGAGGGTATCAGATCCCCTGGAGCTAGAGTAACAGACAGTTGTGTGCTAGAGAGTGGGTGCTGGGAATCAAACCTGGGTCTTCTGGAAGAGCAGCCAGTGCTCTTAACTGCTGAGTCATCTTTCTAGCCCCAGATGGTGACTTTTTTCTAATTGGAAACAATTTTTACCACACAGTATATTCTGATTAATTTCCACTCCCCGCAACTCCTTCCAGATCCTTCAAGCTCTCCACCCACCCAAACCCAC
This sequence comes from Ellobius talpinus, assembly GCA_001685095.1. Classification (NCBI taxonomy): domain Eukaryota; kingdom Metazoa; phylum Chordata; class Mammalia; order Rodentia; family Cricetidae; genus Ellobius; species Ellobius talpinus. Next base: position 14,087 of record LOJH01004961.1, read on the forward strand.
ACCCCCTTTTCCCTTCTTCATTACAGAACAAACAGGCATCTAGAAAAAAATAGGAAAACAAACAAACCAGAATAGAATTAAAAAAAAAAAGAACTAAAAGAAAAGCACAAGATACACATATAGGCACAGTTGCACACACAGAAATCCCATAAAAGCACAAAACCAGAAACCATAATATATAAGCAAAATATCTGTAAGGTCTAAAACAAACAAAGAAAATACTACCCAGACAAGGCACATGAGATGAGACAAAATGCTCCAAGATGATGTTAATTTTTATGTGGTAACCTTAATTCTTGCCTTCTTTGAAAGAACACATGGCTCTGAGAGAAAGAACCACAAAAGCAAGTAGTCAAAGAGACTACAGAAATTGTCTGTGGTGGTTCATCAGGGTGATGTATGCTTTCTCAACTGACCAATCCGTTTGCCCACCCAACTATGCATCCATCCATATCACCTTAAAAGTGGGCTGGCGGGAAATACCAGTGTGGCTCGGAATGCGGCCTCTGTGCCTTTCCACCCTCCTTCAGAATGAGACAGGTGGTAAATAGTCTTATCCTCACCTCTCTCGGGCTCAGTTACATCTAACACGTGACTGCGAGGAGGTGGAGAAAAATGTTCAATAGTTGCCTTAATGAAATCAGGGTGCAGCTCAGAACACCTTTGAATAAAAGGAGCTCATATCACATAAACGTTTTAGTTTCCTCAAAATCTGTTCAGACATGAGAGAAACATTTTCATTAACCTTTGTCAAGAGAAGAGTGGAGAGTGGATGGTTTAATTGGCAAAACCTCTGCTGAGCAAGCATGAGCACCTGGATCTACATGTAGCATGCATGTCAAAGCAGAGTCAGGTTGGGGAGAGGAGTGGGTCCTGGGGGTCCTGGGGACTCTGGGGGCTCAGGGGGTCACTAGTTAGCCACTCTAGGAAACAGAGAGCTCAGTCTCAGGGACTCTGCCTCAAAAACAAGGTGGTGAATAATTGAGGAAGACATGTAAGAATTGATCTGACCTCCACCTGCGTGTACATAAACTACACTCCACTCCACTATACACATGGGGGAAGGGAGAGAGAGACAGAGACAGAGAGAAAAATATGCTTATTTTCCAATCTATCTGTCACTTTAAAACTACTTTTCTATGCCCTGATTTATTCCTACTAAGTACCTGTTACATATTAACAGAGACATTCAAGAGGGTTATACTGTGTATTCTACTATAAGCAATCCCCTTAGCAAAAAACCCATTAAACAATTACAAATTTTCTGAGCCTTACATTAGTTAATGGTGCAATACCTTTTCTATTCTTGCCATTAACACCTACTACATCCACCACAGCAATAAAAGGGGAAAACCATATGATCATCCCAGCATGAGCAGAAGGGGTGTCCATGACATCAGCACCAGCATGAGCAGAAGGGGCGTCCCATCATATTAGCATGGATTCATAGGAGCTCCCTTAATCTGATGAAGATTATCTATCTGCCCCTCCCTTTCCTGAAAAAATGAAACAAAGCACAGACCATAACTATAAACATCACATCAATGTGAAATACTAACTGCTCCTCCCCTGCTAAGACAGGAAAGAAACAAGATGTCTGACGCACATCTACTAATCCCGGCATAGGAGGCTCTAACCAGTGCACCGAGAAAAGCAGCTCAATGACGTGAGGACTGGTAAAGACAAAAGCTACTGCTCAAAGAGGACACCACTGCATGCCTAAAAAGCACAAACCGTCACAATTACTAAGATAAAATTAGAATTGGTAAACCAATTTAGCATTATGCACTAAATGTCTCCTCCATCTTTATGTTGACACTCCCAGGCTGTGTGAGAGCATCTGGAGCAAGGCCTTTGGGGAGTAATTAGGTAATGATGGTGTGGCCTCCAGGGATGAAAGGGATCCTCTCCCCATGAGCACATACATACCAAGAAAGGGCCCTCAGCAGGAAGGCAGCCATCTTGGAGCCAGGAAGAGAAGTGGACTGTTCAGGCAACAGATCTTAAACCTTCCAGCCCAAGAACTAGGCAAGATGCACACACACCCTGTTGAAGCCGCCAGTCTCAGGTGCTTGTTACAGCAGTCAGAGCTGACTAAGACACTATTTAATAAGGAAATAACACTTATTAATAACACTATTAATTTAATAACACTATTTAAATAAGGAAATTTAAAGGATTTCTTTATTTATTTATCATAACAATATAAACATTAATATATAGTTGTGTGACAAACCATGCAGAAAAACTTACATTAAAGCAACAATTCAGCAAGAACAATAAAGAAAACCTTTTAAGTAGAAGCACATACCTCACCAACAGAAATACTCAAAATTTAAGTTGGTGTATGTTAGTGGTTAAATATAAATTCAACAAAACCACAGAAAATTTTGTTTTGAGTTCCATTTTTTTTGGTGGAAACTGACAATTCATAAAAAAGTATAATGGGTTAAAAATGCTGCTAAGTTATCAGATATCAAGATCTACTTATGTAATTAAGAATATGGTGTTAACACATCAATAAATTATAACAGAGTCCATAAAAGAGCTGGTGCTGCAGGCTCCAACCTGGAGACAGTGTGGAGGCAGAAGTCCTTCTTCTTGGGAGATGGCCTTTCTCTTAAAGCATCCAACAGTTAGAGGAGCCCAATTTCAACCCCATGAGAAAGCCCTATGGCACCCCCATAAGGGAAACCCCACTTCCCCTATGAGAGGAGCCCCACGTCACCCCATTATGGAAGGCACTCTGCATCACCAGAGTCTACTGATTTAAGTGTTATAACATCTTTAAAACATCTTCACAACAAGGTCTACACCAGTTTTTAACCAAATATTGAGACCACATGGCCTAGCCAAGGTGATATGTAAGGTTAAAAGCCATCATATTTATATTAGGTAAAGACTTCTAACATAAGACTAAAAAAAAAGTACTAATCATTTAAAAAAACACTAAGTTGGATTTCATTGTAAAAGTCCCTTTGTCTTTAAAATAAAGTAAAAAAATAAAAATAAAAGAAAGTAATAAAAAACGAAACAAACAATAGATTAGGTGTCCTATCTGGTTTACATGAAAATCTTTTGTAATTCAGGACTAAAAAAAAAAATCATGTATTGGGCAAGATAAATACGGATGAAGGCCAGAACGAAAATCAACTGTTGAACTCTTTAGTCATTTACGGAGCACACACTGAAAAGTACAGGAGCTATCACCACTTGCCTGTTAGAGAACTGAAAACCCAGCACTATCGAAACACCATGGACCAGCACTGACACTCAGCACGGTGGTCATGGTGTGTTAGTGGGAGTGCAGTGGGACAGTCACTGCAGAGGAGGTGACCAGGAAAGAAGGCCCGAAGGTTCACAACACAAATGTACACAAAATGGAAATGTGTGAAGTGTGTTTATTGATTAGTTCAATTCAGCAACCGGGCAATGTACATCCATTCCAAAACACTTAGAGTAAATGCTATATAGTACATATGATTGTATGCATTCAATTAAAATAAGAAGAAAGTGGTTTGCCAGTTTCTGATATGTTTAAAACACATCTCACTCAATGCAATAGAAATGAAAATGAATATCCACACAAAAACCTGAACAAATTATTGCTAGCACCTTATCCACAACTGACCCAAAGTGATAATGACTTGAATGTTCATCAGCTGGTTACTGTGAAAACTGTGAGTGTCCATCTATCCCGCAATAAACACCTCAGTAACGGGAAGGAACTACCCACATGACCATACGGATGAAGCCCACATGCACTGACAGAAGCCTGAGTCAAAGGATGACTACTGTGTCATGTGACTCAGGACATTCTGGGAAGGGCTACTGCCTAGGGACAACACTGAACAGTGATGCCAGAAGCTGGGGGGGCAGAGGGACAGAACACTCCACATAGTGACCCTGGTTACACAGCTGGATACATCTACCAAACCCATGCAGTATTTGACACCTGCTAATGGAGTCTCCCATCACACGCAGATTATACCTCATAAACTTAGTTCCAAAACAATGGCGCTAAAAGCCTAAAATTGCTTTAAAAATTATGGTAGAATAATAGAAATGCGAGTTCAACTAAGAATGTAAAATTTCATATTGTTTTAGAATTGTTCTTACAGCTTTCCTACATTTCTCAAGAAAAATTATGAGTATTAAATCACTACGGTGTTTGGATTCTACTAGATAAACATACAACTTGATATTTCATTTTAAAGGTCAGTATTTATACTATACTGAAAGTATATTTAAAGCTACTTTGAAAAGTTTTAGTTATTCATGTAAAAACACCTGTGGAAGTACACAGTGTATAAGACTCCTTCCCAGGGAATACAAAGACCACCATTCCCGGGCACAGCGTCCAGATTTGAGCCAATGCTGCCTTACAGTACGGCTGGACTCTCTCCACTCCAGTGTCTGAGTCAGGCAGACTAACAGTCATGCAGACAGGCTAGGTCCCTTCACCAAAGAGCAATCTGCCTTAAATGTGCTTTTAGAAATAATCTCAACTGTCTGTGAGTGTCCCAAGGTGGAAGACTGTGAAATACCATGCAAGCTGAAGTCCTACACAGGAAATATTACTGCGGCACGGCAGGAGCACTATGTTGAATGACTGAGTCCACCTCCCCAGGAGACTAAATAAATTTGGAATTACCTTCCAGGGAAGCTGTATATAGCAGAAAAAAGGAACAGACTATAAGGGTGACATGCACACACATGGAGGAACCTCAAAATGGAATGCTGAGTGAGAAAAGCCAAGGTGCATGATACACAAAGCAGTACCATACACGTCACACATGGACACACTCCTAGGATGACAATGGACTTTGTGAATAAATACCAGTACAGGAAAACTAAAACATCCACATGACTGATAAATATGACAACATGAACCAAACGTTTTCTGTACAAAGGGGAAAAGCAGTCAAAAAGAAAAAGAAGGATTTATAAACTTGTGTGTCCTGTTTTATTTCCCTAAGTCTGCGGTGTTAATGCAGCAAATGCTAGATGAAGGTGGAAGGCAGAGTGCAGTGTCACAGGGGGCATTTTTCTGTGTTTAAAGGGTTCACAACAAAAATGAAAGATCCAGGTCTGCTGAAATTTAGCAGGACCTGTGATTTGCTGCAACTTTGATCATTTACAGCAATATACAACAGGTAGAACATCTAAAGAATCAGAAAGTGTAAGCCTAGAAATTGAGTGGACCCACTGTTAACTTTTTAGTTAGTTGACCAGAGGCAGAGTGAAGGTAAGTTTATTCCCTTCTAGTCTCAATCTGAGGAAAATCTCCACACAAATGAAGAAACATCAAATCTTCTAACGTCAGCAGCCTCTTTTTCTGCACCTTAGTGCATTAACTCAACAATAACTAAATGGCCATGTATTTTTTGCTAACCCGGGCACTCAGAGGCCATCACTAGAAGGCAGGCAAGTCTGCTCCTCTCATGCATCTTCATAGTCAACAACGAGAGACAGACAACAAAGAGTCTCTGTAGGATTTGCTAAGTGTTACCAATGACAGAAAACTGCAGCAGAGAACTGCAGGGGGGGGGNAGTCAGGGTGAAGACACTGGATGGGGAAGGTGATACGGTATAGAAATCTGAAGGAAATAAAAGACAGCAAGTGTCTCACCTAGACGCACCCAATATGTACATCACAAGTACACAATATGTACACAAGCTCTCAAAGCCTACACAGATGGGGGGACATTCACCACCTTGTGCTAGTTTGACATCTGAGAATTAGTTTTTAAAAGTTCAAAAGAGAAGCAACTTTTTCTACTTAAGGTCACATAGTATGGGGTGGCTAAGGAAAATTGGTACCAAGGTATTTTACTGAAGTGAAAGAACAAAGAAAGGAAAACAATACAATAGCAAGGAATCCTTAAGGAATCTGCTGAAAGACATCAGAAAAAAAAGTCTTTCCTAACATATGCATCAAGCATTTAGAAAAGACAACAGACTGTAAATATATCCTTGGGAACAGGTGTTAGGGAATAAAGAAAGCAAACAGGCAGGGATCAAAAAAGCAGGTGACTATGAACGGTAAAATATTATTACGGCAAGACATTAAACATCTGTATCATATTTCAGCACATGTGTTAAAGCTCCAACTTTTCTTGAAGCTGTAATGTATTTTCTTGGGAATGGATACACCATCTAGTGAATCCTTTCATTTCAATGGGGAAAAAAGACCCACACTCACAGAGCAGGTGAGCTCCTCCTTAGAAGTTACAGCCCAGATGCTGTGGGAGCACAGAAACACTATACTCCCCGAAGTCACCATCCTATACAGTGGGTAGATGACTCAACCAATGCAACGATTAGGATTACAAGGAAGGAAATGAAATAGAAAATGCTCCAGCTGGGGACTAAATGTTTCTCTCTCTCCGAAAGTCTTACGTTGAAAGCAGACTACTAGAGCAACAGTACTGAATGAAGGCAGACCTTTGAGAAGCCATTAGGTCAATGGGCATCTGAGTGCCCAGAAGGAGCTGCAGACAGCAGAGTTCTCACCTTCATCCAAGTAAGGACATATTTGGGACCTATGCAGAAAGGTTGTCCTTCTGTAGGTCCAGGAATTGCAGACTTTTGCTCTTATCTATAGCCTTCCAAGGGTGAGAAAGCAACCTCTGTTGTTGATATACTACTCAATTATGGCAAATGTTGGAGGGAGGTTATTTTTGAGACCTGGTCTCATATACACCACCATAGCCTCATATTCACTGTGTGGCCAAGGATGACCTTGAACTCCCGATATTCCTGTTTCCACCTCCTGAGTCACCGTGCCCACCTAATGTGATGCTGGGGATCAAACTTGGGGCTTTATGCATGCAGAGCAAGCATTCTATCAACTGAGCTACAGCCTTATCCCAGTTTATGACACTTTTTTATTTCAGTAGCCTAAATATATAGAGATAGCAGATCTTATCTTCCTGTGATAAACCATGGTGCCAGGAGACCTTCTCGGTGCAGTTATAATGGCTACATTTCAGAGAAAAACCGAAAGGAAGTGCAGAGCAGACAACTGTTCTGCAGGAAAACAAATGCTGACTCTAACCTAGAAACACAAAGGCTGAGGAAAGCCTCGAGGTCAGGCAGGGTTTGCATAGGATAATGAGGATGATTTTCCAAATCTGAAAATTAATAGCCATGAAACAACACAGAAGATTAAAAGAGGCTAAAGGAAGTCAATTTCCTCTAATCATTTTTTGTTCAAATGTATAAAGCATATTATCCACGAGGTAAGACAACACGAAAATAATTCTTTACAAAACCAATAAAGCACTTGATAAAATAATGGATTTGAAGACAGACTGAGTTTTAATCCTGTTTTACTTTTTGTTAGCTGTCAAACCTTGGCTGAGTTTCATAGTCTCTGGGCCTGATTTCATTTATGAACTGCCTGTCTTGAAGACTAGCAGAGGGCTTGAGCAGTGCTTGGCATGTCGTACATGCACTGAAAACTTTAACCCTCTTTCTAGTATTTATTATTATTATTATCATATTTTAGATACCTATTTGTTTTCTATGAAAGAAAAAAGAAAGGATTCGGGTGGATGGGGAAAGGAGAAAATCTGGGAGGAGAAGGGGATGGGAATCATACTCAGAATATATTGTATGAAGAAAATCTGTCTTCAGTTAACAAAAGTTTTAGCCCTCACCCATGTGTAAAGGGCATCTCTCGGCCCTACTAGCACCCTGCTCACAAGACTGGATTTGAATGGCATCTGGGAATTTGGTTTTTAGGGAGGTTTTCCACCACTCACTCACAAGAGTGGGTCACCATGCTCTTTACTGTCTGTGCAAAGTGGGTCTGTGCTGAAGACTTGCTTTCCTTCTGGGAGGCTAGAATGGTGGTTATATTTACAATTCCTTCAGGGTGGACCATAATACAAACCCTGGGCACTGAGTCTCCAGAGAGCTGCTCTTAGCAACATCCCAGCGTGTTGTCATAACTTGATGCTAAGGAACTAAGCGGCCTCTACCCCATGAGCCCTTCCCTCTGCTGACCATGGGTGGTATCCTTGGACTGCAGTAAATCATGAGGACAATCATGTGCTGGGTCCTGGGAATCCTCCAAATTAATCATCAAGAAGTGGTGGTTTGGGGAACCCATAAATCCACTTGGACACAGAAAATTGACTACTTTGCATTGGATACAACTGTAGTTATGTAAAGTGTTACCTAAGTTACACAAGGAGGTTCTTATGTATAATAACTTGATGACACAAACATCCCATGATGGCACATGTTGTTTATAAGAAAAAGTAATGAAGTTGTGGTCCAATAACACATTCACTAAATTATATCATTATTTCCTGGGATTCTCCTTTTATTTTATAAAGATTAATATTTAGCTTACATCTTCTAAATAATATGCATAAGCATACTAAGTGGCTAAAACTGTTTTTCTTCAGATCCTTCAAATAGCAATAAAAAGTACAACTCAAGTAAAAGTCAGAATTACTGAACTTTATTGATTTTATATATTTTCTACATCTCTTAAATATTAAGTGACTATTAGACATATTAAAAATTGGAAAATATTAGTCTACCCAAATAAATCAATATTTGAAAATTAGAATTTTTGGAAGAAAAAAGTGTGAATAAAAATTAATAATTATGTAATTTTCTAGTTTTGGATATTCAGATAAATTCTCTCACTAAAAACAAAAACTTCAGGCTAAGACACTCAATCAAAACCAAATTCAAAACCCCTAGGAGTCAAAAAGACAGTGGGCATGACCAGGCCAAATTCTCAGAGCAGACAGAGCCCAAAGGGGTTAGCACGTTGACGCTAGCCCACTTCTGTACTGGAAGCCCTGGCATGTAGCATTGTGCACTGGCCTGTAGCACGTGTCTGAGCTTTCATCTGGCCCATAGTTCAGATCCAGGGCTTGTCTAGATGGCCTATTTTGTAGGACAGAGCTTCCCACATTAAACTGAACCCTAAAGGGTTACCTGAAAGTTTTCCTGTTGCTAAGAAAAGCAGGAAAACCATAAAACAAGATGGTTTCCCTCAGATGAGGCAAGTTTTGGGTGACCTTGTGAGACGGGTCCTCAGGATCTAAGCAGACCTAAGAGGACCAACACTGGGTCTGTGCGCCTGCTTCTACTGTTCTGACAATGTTCCCGCTGGTCGTGTGAAAAATGGTCACCCTGAGGGGGAATCCTTTACCCTGGGCCCTTGGGAGTCTCCATAAGTGACTTCTCAAGGCCAGGGAGTGGTAACTGTAGAATAAAGTCTACAAGGAGACATGTCGCCATGAGCAAAAGCCAGAAAAAACAGACCAAAGTAGACTTCAAGTAGAATTTCCATGTTTAAAAACAAATAGCTTCAAATGCCTTAAGGATGAAGAAACCATAAAATGTGACTTTAGTAAAAACCTTTGTACTTTTAATTCTTAAAACACTGCACAGTCTGATGGTGCGGCAGACCTATAGTCTCAGTGCTTGGAATGCAGGGGCAGAGGACACCAAGTTTAAAGTCAGTTGAGGCTACA
>LOJH01004961.1:23739-39436 GCA_001685095.1 Ellobius talpinus
GAGACACAGAGAGAGAGACAGAGAGACAGAGAGAGACAGAGAGACAGAGACAGATACACATAAAAATAAAAAATTCTGTATTGTCATTTATTTTATTAAAATGATCCAAAATTTAAAAAAAGGTTTCAGCTAGTCTAGCAAGCAGCATTTTAACCAAGAGAAGGCATTAAATTTTATCATATGCTTTTCCATAGCTGTTGAAATATCTTTTCTTTAATCTCAATTATTAACATCAATTCATTAATATCAACTCATCTTTTATGTTTTGTAGAAACGTAGTTGGTCACACTATTAACTTTTTATATTTGGCAATATTTATTCTGTTACTGTTTGCTTAGGCTACTTGTGTGCATGTGTGTGTGCATGTGTGCGTGCATGTGTGCGTGCATGTGTGCGTGCATGTGCATGTCATTTCAGTCAAGAAGATGAAGCAATACTTTTCTTTCCTTTTTTTGTTCTTTCATTGTTCTTGCCTGTTTTGGCAAAAGGACTATAATGGCCTCACATAAAGTGAATTTCCTTTATTTTATGAAACTTTATTTCAATTTAAAATGTTATCTTGAAAATTATATAACTTTTGAATTGTAAGCACATAAAACCAGAAATGGTTTGCTTTTAAAATGCACAATATACTGCTGTTTTAGAAAAACACTAAATTCTTCATAGCATTTCAAACTCTATGTGCATGTGCGCTTGTGGCACCACATGTGTGGAGGTCAGATTGGTTCTCTTCTCCCAAATGGGTCCTGGGGGTTGAACTCAGGTCAGACTTGGTAGAAATTGTCTTTACCCCTAAGTAAAGACACGATATCTTCTGGAGGCAGAGAACAACTTCTTTGATATACCTAGCTATGATAAAATTAAGTGACAAGATGTTTAAATCTTTCCCCACATTTTAAAACAGACACTATTATCACTGTTAGGTTCGGACCAGTGATTCTCAATCTTCCTAATGCTGCAACCCTTTAATATAGTTCCTCACATTGTGGTTGCTATGACATAAATGCAATTTTGCTACCATTATGAATCGTAATATAAATATCCTATATGCAGGATTTCTAATATGTGACTCCAAAAAGGGTCATGACCCACAGGTTAAGAACCACACTGGTCTAGACTGTGCAATAAGTCAAGAAAAAGAAATCTAAAACATAGGAATGGGAATGAAGAACAAAAAGTTACTACTGGAGCTGGAGAGATGGCTCGGCAGTAAAGAGCACTGGCTGCTCTTCCAGAGGACACAGGTTCCATTCCCCGCACCCACATGGCAGCTCATAATACTCTGTAACTCTAGTTCCCGGGATATGACTGCTTCCTCTGGCCTCCAAGGGCACTACTGGCATGTGGTGCACAGACATCCACACAGACAAAATTCCATATACATAAAATAAAATAATATTTTTTAAAAAGAAAATGGTTACTATTTATACTGACATTATCTTTGCAGAAATAATTTTAGCAATCTACAGATAAAATAGCAAGGCTGTTAGATATAAAATCAATATACAAAATCAATTTTACTTTTATGTAAAATTACAAGTAATTTTAAAAGCATTAATTTCTAAATGCTACCATTTTACAACAACTAAGATATAACATGTAGGAATTAAATCCAACAAAAGATGTGCAGGGGCAGGGGCTGAGGATCCTGTCTTGAATATGGAGTTACTCAATCCCTAGGTACCTTGGGTTAAAACCCTGCCTCTGCTGCTTGCTAATTGTTTGACTTTCAGCGAGTCAATTAGCCTTTCCGTACCTCAGTTTCCTGTATGTGGTGTGTAATAATAATGGATCCTCCCAACTAGCTCGCTGCAACAGCTGGGTGTGAAAGAGGAGAGTATGGCCTGGAGGATAGAGAAAATGATGGGGAAGCCACAGGGACTGCAAAGGTGACAGAGCTTGGGGGAGGGCGGGGCCAACTGTAGGAGCACCTCAGAGGGATTTACATCACCAACTTAAAGGGTTACCATGCCAACTGATAAGAGAGGAAGACAGCATCGCTAAGATGTCAGTTCTCTAAACAGTGAGTAGAGATGCAACAGGAGTCAAAGTGAATCAAGTTTCAGGTTCTATCCCCGCCCAGTGCTAGGACTGAAGGGGGACTCTCTTGTCCTTTGAGTTCTTAACAAGCTATCTAGCGTTTATGTGGAAATGCAAAGAGCTGGAAGGAGGCAACCAGCCAACTGCTTCAGAAGAAAACTAAGGAAGGAGACTTGCCATGTTGACAAGAAAATTCTACTGGGACAGTGACACTAATGACAAATGGAACAGAACAGAAAACTCGGGAACAGAGGCAAAATGGCTGGATAGCAGACAAAAGATGGACTGCCTGCTTTCTCAATAAAAACAACTACAAATATTGGTCATTCACATGAGAAAAGGTAAAGTCAGATTCCTATGCATCATCCCGTAATCAAAAAATAATCCTAGAAGAGTTAAGTGTAAAACTTTAAATTTTATTAAAGATATAGGTAACATCTCCCTGACCTCTACCAAGACAAAACACTCCAACCATGGGACGGATTCCTACATTCAGCCTCAGCCATACTTTTACTTATGTCTCAAAGGATATCTGAAGAAAGTGAAAAAATAAGGCAGGAACTAGGAGAAGGTATCTGTTAAGCTAAAACCATCAGCAGCACAGATGTATGTAAGTAACACGTTCATATCCACAGAAAGCCAATGAGTAAGAGCTATGGCTAGGTTCTTCCCCAGACGAGATGGGCAAGCATGAGGAGATTCGATAGAGAATGCCATTGCTCAGGGAAAGCAAATTAAATCCACCTGAGATTGGACATTAACAGGGAGTTCTGATGATAGTAACAGTTGGAGAGGATGTGGGTCAGCGGAATCTCTAGAGCTACTGGTGGCTGTACACACTGTATGTCAATGACTGGAAACGGCATTTGCCGTTGTAACACTCTGGCATTACCTAAGTAAGCATTTACATAACTTATAACACAACAATTTTACTCCTAAGTATACATATAAGAGTGATGTTTGCAGGTATGTACCAAGATGATATATTCATATAGTATCATTGGTTCTTGCACAAGCAAACCAAATTGGAAGAAAATACTAAACACCTATCAACACAAAATAAGACAAATTGGGATACATTTATATGTTGAGGTGCTATATACATATAAGATGGTTAAATTATATATAAAACAAATATAAATACTTGGAACGTCAATTGGAAAAAAAGGCTTCTGACAAGACTACATACATTTCATTTCTTTTTATCAAGTTTTAAAATCAGGAAGGTTAACCATTAGGAAAATATACAGGTATATATTACAATCATGTATACATGGTTGCCCTCAGAGGATAGCAAATATTCAGTTCAGGGGAGCAGTTCCTATGCGGGGAGGTAGGAGAGTGGATGAAGGAGTGTGTGGGTGTATGTGAGTTAATGGTCTTCTTATTTTAGTTCCTGGGTTAAAGATGCTAATTTTATTGTTAACTTCACTAACTTAAATACAAACAGCCATGCATGGAACATTATATTTAAAAATTAACCACACACATTTACAAATTTACATTTAGTTGCAATCTGATTCAAAGTGTTGCACCATAGTTTTAATTTATGCAAACTGTTAGTGTGCCACTTTGGAATAATTTATCATAACATTTAACTTATTTATACAACCTGTTGGAAAGACTAGCATGTAAATACAGTCAAATGTAAAGAAGGAAAGCAGTATACATTATTTCCATAATGCTAATTTAGGAAAGTATCATAAACAGTTCTGTTAGTACTAAGAACAAAATCATTCCATAAACCAAAAGCTAAATGCACTCAGTGCTTCCAGTAAAAAATAACCTAAGTGCAGTAATTTACCCCAACTCCAAGGAGACAGAATTAAGCTAGCTTCTGCAATCTATTACAATGGAAAACACACTGTATTGCTGAGGCTGAGCAACACTTGTGTCCTAGTCCTAGTCTTGTGGTTAGTTTCTGCCAACTTGACACAAACCTAGACACATCTGGGAAGAGGGTTCTCAACTGAAGAATTTCCTCCATCAGATTGCCTGTGGGCATGTATGGGGGGCATTTTCTTGATTAATGGTTGATGTGAAAGAGTCATCTACTCTGGTCATGGGTGGTATAAGAAAACAAACTGAGCAAGCCATGGAGAGCAGATCAGCCAGTAGCATTTCTCTCTCTCTCTCTCTCTCTCTCTCTCTCTCTGTTGTTGTTTGGTTCATGGACTGTAGTCAGGATGCGTAAGCCAAATAAGCCCTTTCTTCCCAAGTTGCTTTTGGTCATAGTCTTTGTCACAAGTATAGAAAGCAAACTAGAATACATGTGATCTCCAATGGACCATTTAATCTCACACACATAAAAATAAGAGGTATATATAGTTCTTTAAGGGTCTTTTTATTGGTGGAGGTCTATGAACCTGAAAGAAAGCCTTAAGAAGCAGTACAATTGTGGTACAATCTCCTCCTATAAACACCATCTTAGGCAATTCTGTACTGACATGGACTTTGAGATGATAATGCCACAAGATCTGAGGAGGGACTGAAGTGGCCATACAGCATGCCGTACTTCACTTAGAGTTGCTGTAACAAAATATGTGAAGCTAGGGAACTTATTAAGAGGGTTATCTGGTTGGTGATTCAAGTGCCCATGGGGTTCAAACAACACTGACATCCTCTTGAGGGATGTCTGCTGTGTTATATTGTGACAAATCAGGAAGGGAAATAGCTACAGAAGAACCAGCCTGTCAGATGGGCTTGCTTTAGAACAACCTGCTCCTTCAAGAATGAATTCACATTTGTGAGACCCTATCCAATTTAAAAGAACAGCATCAATTCATTCATGAAAGTGATGCCTCCACAGTTTGATCAGCTTTCATTAGGCCCCACGTCTTAACAGTCCCACCACCTTAACAACCCCGCACTGAAGAACAGTTTTCAATGCATGAACCTGTATTGGTCAATTCATATCCTGACAAGTCACAGCACAAGACTGCCATGGGATTGGTTAACTGGGAAAAGGTATGTTGCATGGTACCCAAAAAGTAGACAGATTTGCTTTTTGGTTGAAAGTATTCTGTGAATCAGTCTTTTCATGCAACAATATTAAGACAGAAACTATCACTTAAGTTCCAAGACTTAAATCCTATAATGGAAAAGCATAGGAACTTTATGTCAAGCCTGCAGAAGCATTGCTCAAATGGGCTAATGTAAGGGAAATGATCAGTAATTTTTCAAAGATAATGTAAGTGCTTCAATGCACAGAAAATCCTGAGGTGGGTTCTATTGGTATATTCAAGAGGCACTACACACACTTCAGGTAATCCTAGAGTCTGAACATGTCAAATAGTCTTGTGCTTCCTCTCTTTTCCCCAGGTTCTCTCTAATATGTTTAGAAAAATACATACCCTAGATAAATATCGAAAGGTATTCTTCTTCCCTCAAAATGTGAGTCAGGTCACCAATAACTGATAATCTATGACCCTCATAAATTAAGAAAATACCACCCAGAACACACAGAGAATCTCTAGAAACCAATATAAAATATATAACCTGTGCTGGCTATGGCAGTCCATTCCCACAATCTCTGTACATGGGAGGCAGGAGGATCAGAACCCCAAGGTCATCCTGGGCAATAATAGTGGCTTGAAGCCAGTCATAAGAGTTAGGAGACATGATGAATTTTACTTGTAGTAAGGGAAATAAAAATTACAATATTACAATAAGAATGTACCTTCACATACATGAGAGTGGTAAGAACATTCAGTAACATGTGCTGGTGAGGATGGGAGGAGGGTACCAATTGCACTGCTGGTGGGAATGTGCACTGGCATAGCCACTTGGGAACAAATCGAGACACCCATGTGCACAGGCTATGACTGCCTTCCACTCCCCAGTACACAACCCACAGATTCTCTATCACGGGAGGGAGGACAAGGAAAAACTTATCAGGACAGTTACTGCAGTGAGGCTTGTAGCAAGAAACAAGTCCTCTGATAGAAGAAAAAAATATAAATTATGGTACACTGGGAAAACTTTCCTTCCCTTGTTTTTATATGCCTGTGTAGAAGGATGTCTTCTGGAGACATTTCTGCCTACCTCTTTGCTTCTTTACTCACTCCTCCTAAACATGGGACTTGCTTAATTGGTCTCCCTTCCTTTTCCCTAGAAGCATTGCCTTAGAGCAGGCGGAGGCACAGACAGGGCCAGCAGAGCAGGCTTTCCTGTAGGGAGCCCTGGATACACACAGTCAGCCACTGCAGAGGGAATCTCAACTCGAGGTGCACTTTTACAAACCCAGCCCTCTAACAGAACACTCTCTCTAACAAAATGGATGTTTCATCTGGTACTCGCCTGCACTTGGAGTCTATTTCTTATTTGATGGAGGATGACGGTAAAAGAGGCTGCTGGCTATTGTGTCCTCTTGATTCCCAATATAACACTATTAATCAGAAGGAATATGAGAAAGATGCATGTGTCAATGCAGATTCAAGTCCTAAAGATATAAGAGAAAAACCAATGTACACTTACTAAGTTAAAACTAAGTGACACAACACCACAAATTATTTAAGATGCATACATTTTGTCATAAAACATAAGGGCACACATGGGTGACTGTAAAAAGTTCAAAGTATGGCTTGGCTCTGAGACAGAGGAATGGAAATGCAATCTGGCAGGGCTACCCAGGGAGCCTTGGCCACAGAAGAAATGGGTGTTATGTTTCTAAACCCAAGAGGACTATATGGGCTGTTCTGTGACTGAAATCGTTCATGTGTACATACACGCACACTTGCAGGCCACATATTCAGTGTGATAAATAGTCAGCACAGTGGAAAAGCTCTGAGATCTGCTCAAAGTACCCTGCCCTGCCAGAGTCAAGCTTTGTCAGCTCTTTCCCAGAACTGACTGGAAACCTGGGATTGGCCACGCCTGGAAAGAGATACTAAATGTGGGGACTAGTTCATACTAGACAGGAGGACAATCTACAGAATCAAAGAGCCAGGGAATTAAAAAGAAAACAGCAAAGCCAGAAGTGGTGGAATTACTATCAGCAAGAAAAGACACCGAACCGTCGATCTGCCTTAATGAAATCTAAACTACTGTGTTGTTTCTGTTTCAACATGAAAGTCTCTGTTAATTATCTCTATAGGAAGATTCAATGTCTGTTCTTGGTATTGTGGCTCAATGACTTACAGTCACAGGAAAAATAAATTCAGGGAACCTTCAGGTGACTATATTTTGACTCTATTTGTATGGTTTGAAGACATACACAAAGGAAACAGTCTATTATTTCCTGATTCTTTGTGTAAAAATCCAATCCTTGAGTCACAAGAATCATAACGGTCCACTGAAAATAATATGTATTTTTAGACTTTTATAAATTTTGTTAAATCATTAATGTAAAAAAACTTCTCCTATTCTTTCCTCCCAAAAGGAATAATTAAATAACTCAATTTTTTACCTGATGCATGTGCAGGACTCAATTATTTCTCCATGTTCTACACTCAGAGAAAGATGAAGATTATGTTAATATGAATTACTGACATCTGGATTAAGCATCTGGCCCTTAGTATCGTGTTGTGATTTACAATCTAGGGATAAATTAGCTGGCACAAAAGGTAGGTACTCTGTGATTGAAATTCTAGCTAGAATCCAGGAAAGCTGCTTTACACAAGCGCCTATCACATTTTCTGCTACCCGTAGAGAGGAGAAGCCCTAAGTGAACCTGTACTGTTGACATGGGTACAACCACATTGAGGACTCCAACGCTCAGCCCCACGGGGGAGGCAAAGCTTTCCTCGGGTGAGGTTCAAATGTATGGTAAAGCTTTCTTTGGGAGCCCCAATGGGAATAAGAGATCAGTGTGTGCAAAGACTAGCAACTGCAGCTTCCTGGTCCCAGATGTTTACAGCCTGAGACTGCTCACTTACAGAGACCTCCTACTGGAACTAGATAACCCCTTCTCCTGTGCACAATAAATACACTGATGGTTCAGCTTGCTGGCGGTAGCAGACCCCAACCTGATCTCAGCTCTCCAGGACATGTCTCTGTCCTTTTCATTCTCCTGTTACCCCTAATTAGAGTTCCAGAACCCAAGTCCGTAGCTGCCTTTGTCTACAGCAGCCCAGGGAATGCATCGGCTTCTCATGGCTAGTATGTACCCAGAGAGTGTGTGTTGAACTGAACTTAAACAGATGTGTGTGCACCTCCCACAATCTGTGTGTTTGTGCGTAAAAACTTGTAGGTGTGGCTGTATATGTATGCACATGCATTTGGAGGCCAGGGGTCCACACCAGGTGTTTCTTCAAACACTCTCTGACTAATGTTCTGAGACGGGATATATCATGGAACCTGGAGTTCACTCATTTAGTTGGACCCTCTGGCCAGCGAGCTCCAAGGATCATCCTCCCCAGCACTGAGATTATAGGTATAGATCGCCATACCCGTGAATTTACATGCGTACTGTGGATCCGACCTCAGGCCTTCATGCTTTTGGCAAGTATGATGTCAACTGAGACATCTTTTCAGCCCTTTAAGAGATATTCAGAAAGAGCACTGAAAGGTATTGGAGGTTCAGCTAAGGGCACTACAACCTACCCATGTGGCTCTCCTAGGAACGGCAGACACCCTGCACACCTGAGGATGCCAATGTTCCTTCTTTGGCTGTCTTTGTAAAGTAGGGAAACGGAAGATAAAACACAACAGAAATGTACAATATCATGTTGGACAATGACACAGCACAGTGCAACACAATATGTGATTTTTAATATGTTAACACAGGCATGAATAACACATCGTCTAGTCCATGTCTACCTTTGAGATTTCACTTGGACCTGGCCACAGCTCACTCTCTGCAATCTAACCACTCTGGCTTTCTTTCTGCTCTCTGTCCTGTCAAGAACTGCCCACTTCCTAGCCTCTGCAACTGCGTTTCCTCTCCCGGAATGGCTCTTCTTTAGACGGCAGGTGGTTTTCTGTCCTTTCGGGCTCACTTAACTGTCACCTGCCACGGAGGCCTTCTCTCATGTCCAGATCTCAAACCATCTCCTCATCCCGTGACTCGTTTGTCTCAGCTCAACCTGAAACTGGCACTGCACTGAGCTGCTGCCTGTCTAGTCCCAGGGGAACTAGGAACTCCTGGAGCTCAGGGGCCTTGCTTGTTTGGATGCTATCCAACGGCACCCAGGAAGGCACCTGGCACACCACAGTGCTCAGGAACCATTTCCTGAGGGAATCTGTGAGTCTACATTGGCCTGACTTAAAACCTCTTCATCTCAAGGCTTCTAAGACTAAAACAAATGCCTTCTTCTGCTGTACCATCTTCAAATTTCTAAAACAGAAATGGAGCAAAGTAGAACACCTGTGACTAGATGACTTTTAATACTTAGATTAGACCTGAGAGACCAGACGTCGCCAAGAACACCTGAGGTGAATGCTGCCATTTAGTTTGTATATTTTAATCATGCTGATCTGACCCATTAAAAATTAAAAGTAATTCCTTCCACTGTTTTTACGCTAGGCATTACTGTAATTATAGTCGATTACTAAAGCTATTACATTATTTTCTACCCAAGTTAGCTTGTACTTTTTAGCAATGATAGCAACCATCTGATAGATGCCTGGCACTCCTGTTGCAGGAGAGATGGCAATAAGTGAAGCATAGTGTGAGCATATTGCTGAATGAAATTCTTAGAAAATGAGTTTCCTTCCCTCAACTGCAAGAAGAAAACACTGCACATTAGGTCAGCCATTAGGAATCAAAAGCCCCGCCCACCACCACCAAAATGCCACAACTATGTTATGTGGAATCTGGCTCTTACACATGCCTATTGGAATTTGAATAACAGCTTCACACAGTTAAAGTGGAAAGCTTTTCCTTCAAACATGAGCTCAAGATTCATTCAAATACAATTTTACTGGCACAGTTTCAAAATCTAACTATAGTGAGATATTTTGTCTAGGTTAAATTTAAACCTCCTCATTCTTCAGGCTTACCTGTTATAACTAATAGGTTTTAAGATAATGAACAGTCACAGACTATAAAAAAAATCCCACTCTTATAAAACCAAAGATCATTTTGTGTGATATGTGGTTTCATTTTTAAAACTTCATGTACTTGAAAAAATTATATACTCCTGGAAGAGATGATCATTTTCCATGAAAGAAAATGTTCCTGGGATAAAGGCTCAGAGCAGAGCTGTAGTGTACACCTTCAAGGAAAGGCTGTTTTGCCATTTAGCAAACACAGAGCTTCTTCCCACATAATGGTAGGAGGGAGGTGGTGGCCAGGGGAGGGTGGAGGGAAGCCTGGGTGCTCATACACCAAGTATACAAGAGTGCAAGGCTCTAAAAACAAAACTGTGAAATATCTGCAATCACCCAGCAGCTGATGGAAGCAGAGGCAGAGATCCACAGCTAGCACTGGGCTGAGCTCCCGAAGTCCAGTCAAAGAGAGGGAGGAGCGATAATATGAGCAAACCAGTCAAGACCATGATGGGGACACCCACTGAAACAGTTGACCTGAGCTAATGGGAGCTCACAGACTCAGGCCTGACAGCAGGGGAACCTGCATAGAACCAACTTAGGCCCTCTGAATGTGGGTGACAGTTGTGTGGCTAGGGCAGTCTGTGGAGCCACTGACAGTGGGACCAGGATTTATCCCTGGTGCTCGAACTGGCTGTTTGGAACCCATTTTCTTTGGAGGGAAGCCTTGCTCAGCTTAAATATAGGGGGGAGGACCTCGGTTCTGCCTCAAGGTGATATGCTAGACTTTGTTGACTTCCCTTGGGAAGCCTCACCCTCTCTGAGGAGTGGATGGGGGTGGGTAGAGTGGAGGGAAGGTAGAGGGAAGCAGGAGGAGGGGAGAGAGTGGGAACTGGAATTGGTATGTAAAATGAGAAAAGAATGTTTTAAAAAAATTAATTAAAAACAATCAATGTTAGCTTTAGATTATGCCCAAGAAATTATAAATTGAGATTAAGACTGTCTGATAGCAGGTTAATAATCAGAAATTTTTTTGCTGTCAAATAAATACAATTTATTTTATTTTGTGTGTATATGTTTTTATTTTATTTATTTATTTGGTGTGTGTTGGAGAGAGAGAGACATAGAAAGTCAGAGACAGAGAGAGAATATTTGGGCACACATATGTCACCAAGTACTTGAAGAAATCAGAGGGCAAAATTGGGTGTTGGTCCTTGACCTTCATCTTGTTAGCAACAGGCTCTTTATTGTTTTCCAGCCATCTGTGCCAAGTTTGCTGGGCAACGAGCCTCTGAGGGATGCTTCTGTTTCCATCTCATAGCTACCTGTAGGAGCACTGGACCACAGATGACTGGGGAATGCTCTGTCTCCATTCCATAGCTCCCTGGAGGAGCACTGGACCACGGATGACTGTGCTTCACCCAAAGCTCCCTGGAGGACCACTGGACCATGGATGACCTTGCTTCACATTCAGCTTCTATGCAGGTCCTAGGGATTTGAACTCAGGTCCTCACAGTTGTGGAAGGAGGTTGCTTTGCTTAAGGCTCAAGAAGCAAATGAAACTTACAAAACTCAGGCAATAAACCAAACATGAAATCTCAGGAAGCCCCTGAAAGAAGATTCACAAGGCTCCGCCCCCAAGGCTCTCTAAGCAGTAACAGTCACTGGAGAGAAGAGACATTCTGACCAGCTGAGCTGCCTGTAAATGGCGCAGGGAGCTCCAGGGGTGCAGCTCTTGTAAGGTGTCACTCAAAGTCAGAATTTCTTATTGACACTTCAAGATGACTTTATGGAAGTATAGAAATTTGAACGGCATTACAATCTTTCAAATTTCAAAGCACATCCAGTACGTGCACACAGTGGGATAACACTCAAGGGCAGATGGGGCAAACAGCCTAACTTCAGATGAGATCCTCAGTGGGGTGGTTGTGGGAGCTTCCCCCAAACACTGCTGGATTTAATGACATGCTACTTTTTGATATAGTTCTTGGTTCAAGTAGCTTCCAGGGAGTGGAGGTTCCATTCTACCTCTCCATGGAAGGAGAGAAGTCACTGCAAAGTGGGATCTGGACCAGGATGGAATTGTCACTGATGGGCAATAAGCTACTGCTGCAGCCTGTGGAGGTATGCAGTTCTTTCTTATGAAAACGGGTCTCAGAAGGATGACTGGTGGATCACTGGCATTTCCTAACCCAAGCAGCTCAAACTATGAGATGAAGACAGCTATCATTAAAACTCCCACCCTCACACAGGCATGTGGAGGCATGACGACACATGGTCAAGGCAGCTGACAATGCTACAGATGGTGGGGGAGGTCTATCCAACTCTGTCTACCACTGAGAGACAGATGGGATCTACAAAGAGTAACACAGAAATACCAGGCAAATGGCTTACGCTTAGTGTAAACCAACAGGAGGAAGACAACCCAAAAGTGTGTGACTGAGGAACATTAACTTCTCTGAGCTCAGTTTTATTTTTTTCTTTTTGGTATTATTTTTTAAAAAAGTAAGCATGACAAATTTGTTTAGCTAGACATTTATGCACTAAAATATTATTTAGAAAAGAAGGCCCAAAGGCCCATCACAAATTATACATCTTAAAAAATCAATTTCTGTTTCCTAATTTATTTCTTTATAATATTTATTCTTTGGCAATTTTATACATGCACACCAAGTATTTTGATCATACCCACTATGGTGGTTTGAATGAAGATGCAACTACCCCTACCTACCCTGTTGGTTTATAGGGAGTGGCATTATTTGAAAAGATTAAGACATGTGGCCTTACTAGAGTAGGTGTAGCCCTGTTGAAGGAAATGTGTCACTGAGGGTGGGCTCTGAGGTTTCAGAAGCTCAAGCCAGGCCCAGTGTCTCTGTTTTGCTGCTGTTGTGGATCTGGATGTGAAACTGTAAAACTCTCAGCTAACTTGCCAGTAACATGTCTTCCTGTTTTCTACCATGATGACAAAGAACTAAACCTCTGAACCTACAGGAAAACCCCAATTAAATGTTTTCCTTTATAAGAGTTGCCATGGTCATGGTGTCTCTTCACAGTAATAAAAATCCTAAGACAGAAGTTAGTAACAGGTATTGGTATTGCTGCTATAGACCTGGATGTGCTTTTGTTTGGAGGAATATTGACTTTGCGACTTTGGATTAGGAAAGCAGTTGAATACTTTAACTGGGGTTTAATGGGCCATTCTAGTAGAAACACGGAAGACAGTGGTGCTGAGGGTGTTTTCAACTGTGCAGGCCTGGCTCAGGAAATTTAAGGGAAGAATATTAGCACGTGACCTAGAGACTATTCTTGTGGGTTTTTTGAAAAAGAATGTGGCTGCCTTTTGCCCTTGTCCAAAAAATTCTTCCTGAGACTAAATTGAAGAGTTATGGATAAACAGCTTTGGCACAGAAGATTTCCAGACAGCCGGGTATTGATTGTGTTGTGTGGTTATTCATGGCCACACTCATGTAGATCTATAACAGAAAGAAGCAAGCAAGCTAAGCAAGGAAAAATACAAAGTGTACAGTTTGAGGAGAAAAAGAGCACCAGGAAGTATAAGAAGTCAAGTCCAGCGCTCATGGAAATAAAAAGTTTAAAGGACAACCTGACGCTAAATGGAATAAAGTAAGTGTGACCCCAGGGTAAGACCCCACCCAGCTAAGCTTCCAGTTTGTGAAAAGGAATTAGAAAAAAGTTTTGGGTCATGTGTGGTGGCACAGGCCTTTAATCCCAGCACTCAGAAAGCAGAGGCAGGCAGATCTCTAAATTTAAGGCCAGCCTAGTCTACAGATCCAGTTACAGGACAGCCAAGCTTATGCAGTGGAGGAAACCATCAAAAACAAAAGGCTGTTGAAAATGTTGTTGAATGAGTCATGCTCCAGTCATGCTCCAGTCCCAGAAAACAGCAGAATGTGGCAGCTTCAGTCGCATAGTTCTGGCTTCAGAGTCAAGGATACAAGAAAGGGGTTATGGAGTCTCCCCTCATGACTAAGGAAAGTGGCTGAGGCCAGGTATATGTCAGGGGTGTGCCTGCATGGAGGCCTAGAGAGGCCATTGTGTGAAGCTGTGAGAAGCCTGGATTGCTTGGAGACCCCAAGATGTTGGAGATACCAGAGTCATGGGATACCCACCAAAGAAAGCTGCTTATGGGGGGGGGAAGAAACCAGCCAATGAGAAAGAAGTGTGTTGTAGTCAACAAAGCTGAAATGAGTTGGAGATCTGAAGAGCACTTTGGCATCAGTCATGGAGATGCAGAGTTTGGAGTTTATTCAGCTGGTTTTTGGTCTTGCATTGGTCTAGTATTTGCTCACTATGATCCCCTTCCTCCCTTTTGGACTGGTAATGTATATATATTCTGTACCATTGTATGTTGAAAGTATATATTCTGCTTTTTTTATTTTGATCTTATAGAGGATTACAGTTAAGAGATTGCCATGATCTTCAGAAGAGATTTTAGACTTTGAACTTTTAAACAGTGCAGATATTGAGATAGAATATGGAGACCTTTGAAGTTGGCCTGAATGCTTTTTGCATTGTGATATGGCTACAAGTCTATAAATGCCAGGGAGTTTGAATGAAAATGGCCCCCATAGGTTTACATGGAGTGGCATTATTTGAAAGAATTAGGGCATGTGGCCTTGTTAGAGTAGGTGTGGCCTTGTTGGATGAAGTGTGCCACTGGGGTTGGGCTTTGAAGTTTCAGAAGCTCACCAAGTCAGGTCCAGCAGACTCATTCTCTCTTCCTGCTGCCTGCAGATCCAGATGTAAAACTCTCAGCTCCTTCTCCAGCACCATGTCTGCCTGTGCACAGCCATGCTTCTTTCCACGATAATGGACTAAACCTCTAAACTGTAAGCCAGGCACAATAAAATGTTTTCCTTTATAAGAGTTGCAGTGGTCATGGTGTCTCTTCACAGCAAAAGAAACCCTAAGATACCCACCTTCCAAATCCTCCCATGCCTTCAACTTCATTTCCTCCTTGCTTTTTTTTAGATTGAATATCCCATTATAAGCTCAGTTTTCTTACTTATAAAACAGAAATAGTGTACAACTCACTAGACTATCATGAGAATTAAATGAAATAATGACAAAGCCTGGCATTCATTAAAGCCTTAAAAAATGGCAGGCAACTTTTGCCAACATCTTTACTGGGTTTATCATTTGACAAATAGCCTAATAATTCTTTTTCCATCATTTTGCCTCGTGACTACATGATATGCCTTTATCAGGTTTACTTTTAGCTCAATACAACTGAGATAATTGGAAATAGTCTATTGTAATGGCAGATCTTATAAATTTTCTACAGCATTTGAGTCTGGGAAATTTATAACCTAGGGAAGGCTCAGATTTTATGACAAATTCATTATTGCAACTCATTAAAACTAGCATGTCAGCTGACCCATCTGTATTAGAATTGAACATTTCATGGCTATGATTCCTTTTTTTCCTAAGAAGCATTATTTCGCATGGACTTCTGGACATTGAAAAATTAAAAGAGAATTATTGTGCATGATTTAATTTGCAACATGTTCAGAACTATGTTTGAGATGGGGGCTTTGCTTGTGTGGAATATCAGAAAGTAAGACTAAAGAACACAAAACTTTATGGTAAAACTGTAGCCAATAAATGAATATTATAAAGAAAGAGGCTGAACTGGGTGGTGGTGGGGCGCACCTTTAATCCCAGCATTTAGGAGGCAGAGGCAGGTAGATCTCTGTGAGTTTGGGGC
>LOJH01004962.1:3265-35139 GCA_001685095.1 Ellobius talpinus
CCAACCAACCAACCAACCAACCAACCAACCAACCAACCAACCAACCAACCTATCAACCAGACAGACAGATAACCAACTAATCAATGAACCAACCAGTCAGCCAGCCAGCCAGCCAACCAGAAGCAATAAATTCTTTCCAAAGTAAACAGTCTGACAAGCTGCCAGACCCTCCAAGAATATGCCAGCAGGAAGACACATCATGGAGCAGGTTCTCAGGCAGGAGCAGGAACCAGGGCTGTCCAGTGCTTGCTGGGCCACCAGTGGAAAGCACAGTGAGCAGCACAGTTCACCATGAAGGATGACTTTGTTACTCACTTTCCAGTGCCCCCAGATCTTCTGTCTTTGCCTAGCAGATTTGGAGCTGTAACCTATCCTCTCTGCCATGCAGTATAAACATTACAACTCCCCCTGTCCTGATTGTCACTCCAAAAGCATCAGATTGGAGCTGCCTCTAAGGAAACAGGACAGGAAGTGCTTCTTCCTCCCTCTCCACCCTCCTTCTGCCGGCACAGCTATTTCTAGGTTTCTTGAAGAAAATTCATTCCATTCCTTAGACCTCAATGAAAAACGTTTGTCTTTCACCAGCTCCAAGTGTTGAGAGCCGGCCAGAGATTGGGGTGTATTTTAGATAGTATTTAATTTTTAAACATATGTAGCTAGGTCAAAATTTAAAAAATTCAAAATAATTCTCAAGGTAAAGTAAGTCTCCCACTGTTCAACACCCCCCACCTCTTTTCCAGAGGCTCCAATGTTCTCCTGATTCTTGCATATCTGCTCAAAGATCAACCCAGAGGTGTAGGGTAGATCTCCGAGGTAGAGCCATTGCTTAGTCCATGCAAGATCCTGGGTTTGATCTCCGGGACATATTCAATGCATATATAACACTTTGCAAATAAATAAACTGTCACCTTTTCCTTCCACAAATAGAAGTAGGACATGTGTTAATATACACTTGCTGTTTTTTAACCTATAGCCATGTTTGGAAATCTTCCATTTTAACACCTGTAGAACATGTAGACCAGGCTGCCAAGGCAAACAAGCAAACAAGCAAACCAAATTTTAACCTGTAATATTCCACTATGTAACTGGTCATCATTTATTAGGCGGTCTTCTATTTAGTAGGCATTTGAATGGTTTCCAGAATGAAATCATTAAAAAATAGTGCTGAAACAAATGCCCTTCATACCTATAATAGTGTCTTGTCATGTTCTGCCTTGTGCTGTTAGTTTTATTCTCATGTGTAAGTATGTTTTTGATGAGATTGTAAATGCCTGGAGACTTGGAAGAGACACTATTGCACCATGATTGCCAAAGCAATATGCAGCAGGGTGCACATAGTTTTGAGTTTTAGAATGCTGGTTGAATGAACTAAAACTCCCCAGTCATGCCAGTGACCCTTTAGACAGAAGCAGAGAGCATCTGAAAGGCTAAATGGCCTCCCAGATTTCACAGAGACCCAGCCAATCAAAGCAAACACCAATGAAATCAAAAAGTGGATAAAAATAAAGATGATATTTAGAATTTGTTCCTAAAAAGTTAATGTTTTCCCAGCACTGCCTTGTGCACCAGGAGTGACCATTTCATTGACTAGTCCAACAAGAAAAGTAAACACCTGCTCTGGAAGAATCTGTCATCTTAGGAGGTAAGCAGATGTCCCCAGCTTTTGGAATTGCTCTTTGGTATTGCCTCCAGTTCTCCCAACCACCTGTGTCCCAGTGACCTGGAAACCCTCAGGTTCAGCATCAGCCCGAGCCTGACTGGCAAGTAGATCATTCCTCTCTTTATTAGTAAGGAACCTAATAAAGCCCAGAAGAGGACAAAAAAGAGGCAAGGGTGAAGGAGCGGGAACCAGGAGAAGCACCCTGTGAGCACGGGCCAGCTCGGGAATTAATCAGGAAAAGAGGGAAGGAGTGGGTGACTCCAGCGCTACCGCCACCTCAGCTGCCATGGGTGATCCACGGGTGGAGTGAGCCTTTGTTAGCAGACAAGGAGGGTGTTGTTATCACAACACCTAATGAGCACTCATTATAACCGGGTAGGGCAAATGTGTGGTCTGATTGGTGGCCCTCAAAACAATTATGTCGACATCTCATAGCTTAAAGATAGGGCTCTGTGGTTTCACAACCCTGCACCCCTAAAAAACAGAAAGAGATTTTCATACCCACCGCTGTTGCACGAATCTCTATGAACTCCTTTCATGGATTTCCAAGATCCCCACCTAGAGTGACTCCACACGACACACCCTTCCCTTTTTTGTTTTGAGGTAGTAAGTTTCCTTTGCCCTCAAGGGAAAGGGAAGGGGAAGAGGACTCCATAGCTGCTGCTGTTTCTTTCTCTTCTTTTCTTTTCTTTTCTTTTCTTTTCTTTTCCTCTTTCATTCCCCTCTCTTTGGTGACATGGACGAGCAGGCCCAGTTGAATTTGGAAAAGTCTCCCAAGTCACTCAGCTTGTCCTGGGGTGGAAAACAACACGTCGACAACACACCAGGGAAGAGGAAGTGTGGATGCCATGCAGCCCTGAGATGCAAGAGTCAGTGGAGGAGTGCAATTAGCCAAGGCTGCACTCTGATGGGGGATGGAGGTGGACACTCCTCAGCTTGAATACAGTGCCCTGGAATCTGAGTGACTATTGAAGTAGTCCACATTGCAAGTCACTGGCTCACCTCAAAGAGCTGGCCGCAACCCCATACCAAGGCCCACCTGGGTACCCGTGGCCTTGACCCATAGGGCAGAAAGCCACAAGCTGAGTCATCAGTCCCTCCTAAGCTGAGCCAAAAGCTACAGGGCAAGGCCACCCTGTTTTTCTTTGTTACCTTGACCAAAACACCACAGAGAGCAGAGTGGTTGGACCAGAGTGCCACAGGCCGATTCTTCAATGACACTTTTTAACTTTAATACATCTTTATTAAGATGAGCAATAAGCTTTTAACTTGCTGATGGTAGTAATGGACTCAGAGGTCACTCGGTTTACTTGAGGCATTTTACAGATGTGGAGAGGTGACATGATTCGCTAAAGTCATCCAGCTGGCCAAACCAGTAGCAAACCAAGTATCTTGGTCACTTGCCCTCTAACATGCCCTGGTACAGTGCCTGCCTATCTCCTGACACCAATACTCCCTGGGACACCAGCTTTTCCTCATTCTTTTTCACAGGCCATTTTTTAAAAACAAAATAATGTCTGTAGGAATCCTTATGAAACAGTGGGCTGGTTTGAAATGAAAACCTCACACTGTCTCAGCAAGAGATGTTCCGTATAATACTGGAAAACAGAAGCAAGTCGGAGTTCTGTTTGTGGATGAACATCTGTAGAAACTCCTGTCTACGAAGAGCTGTACAGAGAAAGACAGCACCAACTAGCCACACCCATCACCGCTGTCATAACTCACATTTTCATTGAAGACACGGACAGATTTGTCAGTGCTTGATGCTACTCTAGCCTTGTCCCATTGGGTCAGTACACTAAGTAGAATATGGAATTTTTCTACTGGACATCTGAACCTAAATACTGTCAGATTGTACACTGTTCATATTCACAAACCCTTTTGATACCTTTTAAAATCTGTAAAATTAAAAGCTGTATAATTAAAACTGGGTATTAGTCTTTCAAAATAAATTTGGTTTCCCTTAGCAGATATTAATATAACTACTTTATTTAAAAACTATCAGTGACAGGAATCAAATTATTCCTGCACTTTTCCCCCTGAAGCAGGTAATTCTTTGAGGTCAAGGTCCTGGCCTTGCTTGTACCTGACCCTTGACCTGGCCGACCCAATTCCTGAAGTGTAACAGGCAGGTAATAAATGTCCTTGGAAGAGGGGATGGGTGAACAGACAGCTTAGAAAGCTGATATTGCCTTTAGTTATTAGAATAACTAATAACTAAACCAAGACAAAATAAAACTGTAACTTGAGACAAAATGAAATCAAAGAACCTGAGGGTCACATTCTCACATATCTAAAGAGAGGACTGAGAATTACGGGGAGGAGGGCAGTAGGAAGGATTGGCTAAGCAGTTTCTTTTGGGGACAATGATCCCAAACACACCTCACTGGGTCAGTTCTATGTTGTGGATCCTTCTTAAACCCTCTGATTTGGAAATACACAGTAACATAAAGGTTTCAGTTTATATTGTAAAGTTTATCTCACTTCAAAGACCCAGGCTTTTTTGTTTGTTTGTTTGTTTGTTTTTATACTAAGGTTGAGCTTCTTAGATAGAGAAAATGTTGGTCACGGTACGTATGACATTAAGTTACTCAAGAATATTTTTAGAATGGCTGGGAAGATGGCTCAGTGATTAACAACATTTGCTGTTCTTGCAAAAGAACCCATGCTGGGTTCCCAGTACCCACTAGGAAGTTCATAACCATCTGCAATTCAAGTTCTGGGGAATTTGATGCTTTCTTCTGACTTCCATGGACACTAGGCACACATGTGGTACACATACACACATGCAGGCAAATCACAGAAAGTTAAAATACATACATCTTTTTTAAAAATGTATTTTTACACCGGGCAGTGTTGGTGCATGTCTTTAATCCCAGCACTCAGGAGGCAGAGGCAGGTGGATCTCTGTGAATTTAAGGCCAGCCTGGTCTACAAAGAGCTAGTTCTAGGATAGTCAGAACTACATAAAGAAACTCTGTCTTAAAAAAAACAAAATAATAATAATAATGTAGTAATAATAAAATAAAAATATTTTTAGAGCCAGGTCTGGTAACACACCCAGCTACTGAGGCAGAAATTCAAGGCTTTCCTAGGCCAGTTAGCAAGACCCTGTCTCAGAAAAAAACAAAAATAAAAAAACCCTGAAAAATTAAAAAGATGACTGGGGATTGTGACTAAGTGTTATAACACTTATCATAACACATATAACATATAACATATGTGTTACTTGTTGTAACACATGTATGAGCCTCTAGGTTCAATCCTCAGTCATATAAAGGAAAAATTCCTATACACACCGTTGTTATTTCCTAACATTATCTAATATCCACCCTTTCTGGGCTTCTTTTTCTGTACAAGTGAAAAGGACCTAATAAGTTAACCTTAAGGGGCGTTTGTGAGGACAGTTAGTGATGGGGACCAACTTAGTGACTTCCACGGGAGAAGCAGAACTTGAGGCACTACGTTCAGAACGACTGCTGAGCACAGAGGCTGCATTTAGTGTTCATTTTTACTTTCTGTTTCTTCTACTGGAACCATGCCATTTTAAATGAATACTATGGAGGAAAAACAGACATGACTCATGAATCAGATGTTCTTTGGAACCCTAATCTCTTGCTTTCTTCGTTTATCTCACAAAGGAAACAAGCCAAAGAAGGAAAGACAAGGCGAGAGTGGACACAAAGTCACTCTAAGGAGTATGAGGCTAATTTCTCGAAAGTTCATTAGCAGGCAGTATGGGCAACTAGTTCAAGGCACTTTACAGGTCTGTGAGATGACCGGAGTGTGATTTGTAACCTGTTCTTGTAGCTTATTTCCCTAGCATTTCTACTTGAGCGTCTCAGAGTAAGAAGCACGTTGTAAAAGCCTCCAAGCTTTGTTCTGTCCTGGGCGGAACTATGATCTACTGAAAAACAAGCTAACTTCATTCTGAGCCTTGATGCTTGACAGTGTCATTTACAGCGTGACATAGTCACGCTCATGCTGTAAATAACCAGAAACATTCCAGAGTTCATGACTGTTGTGTAACAACAACACTTCAAGGGTGGCTGCAGGCACGAGGCACAGCACGCCCAGTGCGCAGTGAATGCGGAGTAACCACTCCCCTGGAATGTGGTCTTGCTCAAAGGTAGTCAGGCCTTCTCTCCTTCCCCACCAGCCAAGCGTGCTGGGGGTGGACAAGCCAGACTGGAGGCACAAGTCTATTTTCAGGGCATGACAAACTGATGGCGCTGATTGGGTGAGAGTACTTACCTGCCCCCTGTTCTGATTCCAGGGACAACGTGCAGGGAGAATTTGCTTAGTAGCAACTTAGAAGAGGAAACGCCACCACACAACCTGCTACCGAAAAGGGAAGGAGACTTCAACCAAGGGTTGACTAGAAAATTCTCCTCCCAACAAGCCTACAGCCACCAGGCTGAAGAAGAGGACATTCCATTCTACTGAGAAGGAGAAGGAGACAAGATGGCAACTCTAAATTACATGTGCAGTAGCCCAAGAGGCTTATAAACATTTAAGGAGTTGATGGTTATTTTCATTCCTGGCTGGTGCGCTGGTGCAAATAACAACTCCAGAAACTGTTGCAGCCCAAGTAGGGTGCTGAGCGCATGGATTTGTGACTGTGATCTGCAATGAATGATGGCTTTCCACAATGAGTGAATCTGAGCTGCTTCTCTGGCACGGCAGTTGGTGTGTGAACTCAAAACAGGCCTTGGTATGGAAATCAAGCTTGTAGACATAACTGAAGAAAAGCAGTCGTGATCCCAGTAGTTGAGGGGGAGAGGAATGAGGACCAAAGTTTCAGGTTTGCAAGATGAAAAAGATCTATTGCACCACAAAGTGCATATAGTTGACACCACTGTGCTGAACGCTTACAAATGCTGAAGATGGTACATTTTCTATGTTTTTTGTAACAATGGAGAGAGGCCATAGATGTAGCTCAGCTGGTAAAAGGCTTGTCTAACATGCCCTAACATGCCCATAGATGTAGCTCAGTTGGAAGAAGGCTTGTCTAACATGCCGTAAGTCCTGGCTTTGATTCTCAGCACCTCATAAACTGGGTGTGGTCATAGACACCTGGAATCCCAGCACATGGAGGTAGCAGCAAGAGCCCAAGATCACTCTTGGCTGCTTGGTGACAGGTTTGAGGACAGGCCAAGATACATGAGACTGTCTCAGAAGAAGAAAAGAGAGACGAAAGAGAAGACAGAAAGACAGACTTACAGACATGGCAGTACAAAGTTTATCCCCAACAGCCAATACCAATAGGTACTTGTGTTCCTACCTGTCTTTACCCTGCTGGGCCCCCGTCAGTACCTGTGCTAAAGAGTCAAGCATAAACTATTCTTAGGCTACCCAGAAGTCATTGTGGCCACTCTATGGGCTTCTCAGAACCACAGAGCTCTTGAAGTTAGTGTTCTTTGCTTTGTCTAATGATATATTTCTTCTCCCCCCAAGATGATGAGAGGTAGAGTGGACTCCCCAAAAGACACGTTTGGCTGATTTGAGGACTAATACCTGCGTAGGCCACAGTAGCAAGCTTCAGGTCCTCTCTGCTCCCCTCGCCCCTATCAACCCTTCCCAGCCCTCAACACCCTCTCCCCCCACATGCACCATCAAAGGGACTTTCCCTCTCTAACCACCAGGGTCTCCAGTGGTGAGCAGAGACGATGACAAAGGAGCTGATGTGGTTTCTGCAGTTAGAGCACAGAAGAGACTTTCAAACAGCCCTTAGAAGGGAGAAACCCGAGCACGGAAGGAAGTCTGTTCACCTTCAGCACAGGCTTTTCTCTTTTTCTTTTAAATCTTCCAGAAGGACCTGTTTTGGAGAAGGCCTTCAGCAGAGCTCAGGGTAGAGTCTTCTCAGGGAAGACCCACTTCATCCCACCACTTGCCCACTCTTTTCTCTGATGTGAATCAAGAGTCAGCCCTAGATTTGCAAACTCGCCTAAGTTTTCGAAGGGTCCTTCCTTTCTTCCTTCCTCCTCTTCCTTCCCTCCCCTTCTCCTCCTTTCCCTCCCTCCCTCCTTTTCTCCTTACTTCTTTCCTTTCTTTTATTTCTTCCCAGCCAGCTTTTTAAAGAGCACATCATTCTTCAGGCTACAGATAAGTAATAATATCTTTTGTTACTACCTTCCATTTGGAGGAAGGGTTGAAACAGTGTAGTCCAGCTGAGATGGGCTGGTCATAGAAGCTTTAGTTTGGGATCCATGTGTAGGTCAAAAACCAGAGGAGACAAAACAATGTGAAACAACACAACTATAAATCTTCTAGGCTTTCTGTTGGTTCTAAAAGCTGTGTAACGGGGGCCATGCGAATAGTCCTCAAATAGCACCCAAAGGAGTTGGGCCTTTGGGGTTTCACTACCTAAGAACAAAAGGTTGATCAAACTGTACCTTCTTAACTTTCTTCTCTGCCATATATAAGGCAGGAAATGAACCACCTTAGATTCAGGAGCAACCAGGCTTTTTATGTGTGCTAGAAATAGGAATACGTTCGTTCATGTGTCTTCCTTCCTTTGTAGAGAGCATACAGGCTCCATGCCCTAAAGTGGAAGGAACCTTTAAAACCAGTTTTTCTAAACAGCAAATGCCCACCCAATACCTGCTACCCAGGATCTGAGGCATGGGTTAACTGGGTACCTCAGTTTCCTGTCTGCAAATAGTAGATCTGAGGCTGGCATAGATGCCTGATACCTACCCATCTGCAAAAGCAACAGAAATACAAACTCCTGGAGGCACCTCACAGAGGAACTGCCATCCCCAGGATGGTTGAAGGGGTGGGTTCAGACTACTAGCAGACCATGGCAGGCGATGGTTCTCCAAGACTCAGTGTCTTCCTCCCTGTCATGACTTACAAACAGTTAAAAGTCCAGGCCGCGTGGCTGCTGGCCTAGTTTAGTAGGAAAACACTCACCTAGTATGCACAGGGCCTGGGCTCAATACCCAGTACAGAAGAAGAGCTAAGCATCTCACAAAACAACAGACAGTAATCCGGTGCCCAACAGGCCTCCTGCCCGAGTAATAGCGGTAGCTCCTTTGTTTGCCCAGCTGCCATAGAAGCAATGTCTAATCTGCTAACATATTGAGCATAGTCAGTTTCCAGATCCAGCATGAAGCTGTTAAATGTCTTGGGCATCTTCCTGGACCTTTTCCCCATCTCTGGGCTGGAGATACTTTAAGCCCCAATCCCATCTATGTCCTTCGTGGAAAACCCCTGCAAGGAAAGCACATTGCCTTTAAGCTTCCCACTACCAAAGGCAAGAAACCTCCTACAGTCCAGTAGGTACCAAGGGTCCTATGGGGTATTCAGGAAAACCTTAGCCTCATTGGCCAGTGGACAGAACTACATTCCCACAATGATAATTAAACGTGAAACAGGTGCATTAGGAGCAGACCATGCATGGATTAGAAGTTCCTTGGGTCATCTGGGCCAAATGTCCCCGGGCCTAGTTTCCCTAGTGCCTAGGTCACTAGAGAGTCATATGCCTCCTTAAGCCTGTTCCTTTGATGAGGGTGTGCTCGCAGAGGGAGGATGCTCACCAGTGGAGTGGACCGAAAACACATCCCCACAGCTAAGCTTGGGATGTGTGGCTTCCCATCACAGTGGGGAACTGTGGGGAATCCCACAGTGGGGAACTGGCTATGATATCTGGCAATGACCATTTTTCACAACACCAGGCCTGGCCAGTGTGTCCTTGAGCACTTCCTCTCATATCCCTAGTCATGCAGGCTCACGGGAGGGCAGACTCACACTTGCAGAACCGGTCCACTTCCTGGTGCTCCCTGTGCTTACTTCCCCAACTATGCAAAGGGGTGGAGGAGGGAAGCTGGCTATGATTGGCATCTCTCTCTTGCTACACCTGAGCACATCTGGGCTCAGGGAAGAGTTATCAAACCTGGACCTTGAGGCACGGCCACCATGGCTTGGTTGGGATCACACCACCAGAAATGACAAGAAGTACTGAGTGGCAAAAGGCAGGAGCAGGTCATGGCTTTGGGTCTCATGAACCCCTCACTCTGCTTGTTCATTCCCACTCTGCCCTCACCCCTTGGCTTGTCCCATTGGGCGAAGCTCGGCTCTCACCTCGCTGTCACGATAGCAGGTTGGAGAGGTGACCAGTCGTGGTTCTGATGATCAGGGTGGTAGAGTGGCCCACACCGTCTGTGCTAGAGGCAATTACAGTGAAACTGAACGAACAGTCAAGTAGAAAACAGTGTCCGCCCACAGGCAGCACCGAGCCAAGCACTGCCGTGGAGGTTAGGGGCTAGGGCTGCTCAGGCCAGCCTCTCTGCCACAGCTCGTGATTCAGTAATAACTGGAGGTGCGATGGCTTTTTCACTCACTATTTTTCAACCGTTTATTCATAATGCAATTTTTCACTTTTCACTTATTTTCAGCCCCTTTCACATCTATTTACTCACAGTTTCTGTCTTGGCTTAACCTTTTCCTACTCCTCGCTTTCTCGGCTCAGTTTTTCTTTATCCCCCTTTCAAACTTTGAGCCGTTAAAATGGTAGCAAGGCCTCTTGCTAACCGACATGGTTTCCTTTCAAATGCCTCCTTGGGATCTGCTTACTGTGTTCTCAAGTTCTGCCTCAGCTGTCAGGGTTTCTGTCTCCTGGTCCTTTTTGTGAAAACAAACTTAAATCTTTTTCACTTGTCTTGTAAATATGACTTTGCTTTAAAAAAATTAAAAGGAGGGGTAAAAAGACAAAGAAGAGAAAATCAGAACCGATTTAATTAGACAATTCTGTAGTAGGGGTCTGGCTTAAGCATAACCCATTATTTCTAAGAAGAACATGTGGGTTTCTTTCAGATAAGCATATGAAAGTGCAGAGTTCTTACAAGTTAGCAGGACCTGTGAGCTCACTCTCTTTTGCCAGCAGAAGCCGCTGGAGTTGGCTCCACAACAGTTTGCCCCTCATTTCTGGGTCTCTGTCATCTCCTCTTTGACTTATAGCTGCCTACCGCAGCAACCAGACTTTAAACGACAACAGGAAATAATGGAACCTTAGCATAGCAAAGGTGAAATACTTCAGAGAGAGCTGGAAACCACCCAGGAATGGCTCCTCTTTCTAAGGACCAGAGACAGAGGCCTAGGAAGGTTCTAGGATTTTCTCCGGAGGATGCTTCTGAGAATGGGCAGACCTTAGGACTAGAGCTATACTCCTTATTCTGGGTACACAGTACGTCCCAGAAGAGGAAAGACTCGAGCTCAGTTTGTACCTCGAATACATTCCTAGACTATGAGCCCAAGACCTGTGGAAGAGTTAGGTGACCCTATTCTTGATCTTCAGCCTGTGGGTGTCCCAGGGCCTCTCTATCAAGTTACTTGCATTAAAACTGGGTGGAAAAAGTTTACAAAGGAGAAGATGCTGATGCCCCATCCTTCCTTTGCCTGTGTGAATGGAAACTTGTATTTGGGGCTAGTATGCTAAAGAGGCCGGAGGACCCCTTCTTCTCTAGCAATTACCGTTTCTGAACCTACTTGGTTGGTGGTGTTTCTAACAGTGCCAGATGAACACATCATTTCATTGCCCTTTTCAATACTTGGGAATTGCAACATGAAACATCTTTTTTTTAATTACATGAGGGTTTTTTTTTTGCACAGTATCATGGACTCGTCCTCAGAGTCAGGCGAACTTTCCTAGTTTGTTTAATTATACCTGTTGCAGCTGGGCAGTAGTGGCACAAACCTTTCATCCCATCACTCCGGAGGCAGAGGCAGGCAAATCTCTGTGAGTTCGAGGCTAGCCTAGTCTACAAAGTGAGTTCCAGAACAGCCAGGCCTATTCCACAGAGACAAATAGACCTCAGGCACATTAAGGAAGCTAAAGTTCTCCACCAAAGACTTGTATGTGTCTTGGTTTAGGTCTGCAGCTGTATACAGGATTGACAAGAGCTTGGACTGTGGGCTTAGAAGGGTTTGCCATGGCATCTTGTACTGAGCTTGGGTTTTCAAGCCAGGTGACTCTTCCTTTAGTCCTGAGCACAGGGAGACTCTGTTCTGGGAGAAGTCCAGTGTGTTGCCAAACTTAAAATTAGGTTAGTTGGGTAGTTAGTTTCCTCAGTTTAAACCAGTGGTTCTCAACCTTTCTAATGCTGTGACTCTTTGATACAGTTCCTCATGTGGTGGTGACCCCCAACCATAAGATTATTCATCACTACGCCATAATTGTAATTTTGCTACCATTATGAACCATAGCGTAAATGTCTGATCTGCGACCCCCAGGTTGAGAACCAGTGGTTTAAACTCCTGCTGGGGGCAAATTTCTTTTCTTTTTCCTGTTCCTGCTCACAGTGGAGAACAGCTGGCTGTCATTACCCACAGGTGAGTCCTTCTGATGCCTAAAGATGGGTGTTTTCCTACCATTTCATGAAAACACTTTTTGTAAGCACATTGAAGAATTCTTTTACCAAAATTGCCCCAGGGTGCTTATCTGTCACTTCCTCTTTCTTTCTCGATAGGGTAGAGGAAAACTAAGAGATGACTGTGCCACACTTGTGCTGAATAACCAGGGAGGGAAATGTGCACATGGCCACCTCTGACTCAGCACTTGGCAAGCCTGGAAGGGGCAAACAAGGAGAGGGACCTGTTAGTTTATAGTATTCTGAGAAGCTGAGCGATGCAGAGAATATTTGCATAAATCTGGTTAAAAATAACCTTCTAGAATCTTGCTGCAGTTCTCATCTGAATCACACCGATTAGGACTGTATTGAAATTAAGATCCCTTCTCACCCGTTTAAGAAGCTGTCAGCAGTTATTTTGAACACTTGGACTCAGGGGCTCTGAGGCCTTGAAAGGGGTGTGATGTGAGGTTTCTCCTTGGGCTCAGAAACTTTACAGTCCTCACACAGCTGAAAGTGGATTTGAAGAACTAGCCAATGCTCAGAGTAGTCTGGCTAAAGGTAATGAAAAGGACACATTATGGGAAAAGCGCTCC
This sequence comes from Ellobius talpinus, assembly GCA_001685095.1. Lineage (NCBI taxonomy): Eukaryota > Metazoa > Chordata > Mammalia > Rodentia > Cricetidae > Ellobius > Ellobius talpinus. The sequence continues at coordinate 15,871 of LOJH01004962.1, forward strand.
CTGGTTCCCCAAGGAAAGGAAGCAACCCACTGACCAGTTTAGTGAGCACATTGTGGTTTTCCTCCTATTCTTCCCTTCTTCTAGTTGTCCCCTCTCTGTTCCAGCCTTCCTTTCTAGAGATATTTCCCTGGAGGCCTGGTTTTATGTTACAAATCCTTCTCCAAGGGCCTCTAATTATACCTCCTTCTGTCCTGGCCCTTTCTCATGATCTATTCGAGTGTCTCTGAGTATCTGTGTGTCTGTTTAGAGACAGGGTCTCACTGTACAGTCTTGATTGGCCTGGAACTCCCTTTGTAGACCAAGCTGGCCTTGAACTCAGAGATATCTGCCTGCCTCTGACTCCCACTCCAGAATAATGGAATTAAAAGTGTGTGCTACCACATCTGGCATCATCATTTTTTAGAGAACACACACTCACAGAGAGAGAGAGATAGAGAGAGAGAGAGAATAACTTCATACCATTTCATGGGACATGAATTGATTTCATTTCCCCCAAAGAAAAACCATCATGAAATAAACTATGGTGTAACATATATAGTCTATATATTGTCATGGGGTAGGAAATATTTATGCATAGCTTTTAGATTAAGGAAATTAAAAATAATAGTGTCTTCTGCAGACTTGCTCTGCCCCACAGAGGGCGGTGACGCCTAAATCTAACAATATGGACTCTGGCAGATGGTCTTGGACTCTCGTGGGTATTAATCTTCCATCCAAATCCATCCACAAGTGTTCCTGAGATAGGCAACTCTCAAGAAAACAAGACACGATCTACCAACTAAAGAATTATGCCTTATGTTAGTAATTGTTACATTCTAGATCATATGGGGACTTAAAAAAATATTACCACAATGGTTCTGCAGAGTTTAGGCATCTAACCAGCACCACTAGGCACATTATGACAATGGGGTTCTATTTGCTTTACCACACAGTTGTATGTTGGCAACATTTTAAATTCTTGCCACAGATGTTTAAGTGAACTTAAAGAAACACTGAAAGCAAAAGAAAACATAAGGGAATCTAGAGTGTCTAAATGTAATTAGGATCATTATTTTCTCAACATGCAGCTAGCAGGGAGTCATGAGCTTGGTAATGGTGAAATGGGAGCCATGAAAAGCTTTTGTGAAGTACTTTTAGATCATTCCCCAGAGACTGCTGTCACTTCTTCAGACCCAGATATTTTTATGTACCAAAAGGGAATCAAATTTACTTGTGCCTTCTCTCTGGGGACAAGTTAGGTTCTGGAACATTGATGAAGAAAGGAAACTTATTCTCATCACATGCTCCATGAAGCCCAGAGTCATGCCACCATGAACTCTGGGTTTCTCATGAGGAATGCTTAGATTTGGGTTAAAGCAGCTTTTTGGAAATTCATGTTAAATCCCCAAGTTGCAAATGTGCTTCCCAATTGATAAGGAGTGAAATTTCTTGTGGCACCCTTTGTGACAGCTTCAAACTGCAGAAAGAATACTAATGCCATGAGTGGGAAATGTTCCTGAACCCAAATACTCCCAGGACCCCCACCCACTGGAGGGCTGAGTACACATATGCCATTTCTGAAATGGGTCCTAGTGTTCCGTGGCTCCTCACTGTGACCTCAAGTATATTGATAAATATCCATAACTCATAATGAAAGGAACACTGTATGGTATTGAGAGTCATGACATTACCACCCTGAACAGTCTCAGAAGCTAAGCAGGGTCTGGCCTGGCTAGGACCTCAATGGGAGCACTATGAAGTTCTACATGCCAGTGATGTTTACTCGCTTTCTAATAGAGCACAGTATGGTGGGAAATTGGGCATCATGGCTGATACTGCTGGGAAAAGGAGGGCTGGGAGGGCTGATGAAGCAGGTAGAGACAAATTAAAAAAAAACCTTCAAAATGTGGTTCAGTGACACCCTTCAGTAGGGACAATAGGATTGGGCATCTTATTTCAAGACACTAGACAAGCATTGGTAAAGCATGAACATTTATATTTAATTTACAATTTGCATAAATAACAATGTAAACCAGTACGTAAACATAAGATAGTTTGTTGTTCTTAGCAAAGTAAAAAGCCAATAACTTTGGTCAGTTTTAATTCTGAGGAAAAAAAATAAAACCACTGTTAATTGTGGGCTCAACACTCACATGTAAGAGGCCTAAGAGGAAGTACAGATGGCAAGAAAAGCAATTAGTACTTGTAAAACTCCTCCCAACACAGGAGGAAAACAATGTAAGTTCACAGAAAGAAAGCATATTTGGTGTCAGTGTCACGTCACGCTTTGGTTTACCTACAGTTAAGGATTATTTTAATCAAACACAGATGCATCCAGAAATGTCAGTTTTGAGCTGGGCTGCAGCTCAGTCAGTGCTAGCTTGCTTACTAGCGTGTGTAGAAACTCTGGTTTTGATCCTTGTAGGTGTGGAGAAACCCATCATGCTAGTCAACAGATAAGGTTCTTGGGTTTCCCTGGAAGATTTGAAGTTTTCCTCTTTGTGTGTTGATATACAAACCACTCAACAAAACGTCAGACTGAAGAGTGAGGAGGTGTCAGGGTTCCAAAGGAGGGGGATGAAGAAAGAGTGGAGATGGAAAACTGATCTTTATTTTTGTGACCCAACTGACACAAATGTAGCACAAAAATTAAATCGGACAGATGATGTTCAAAAGCAAAATGGTGTTTCTGTTCCTCCCTAGTTGCTACATGGCCCTTACCTCTGCACCAAGGTGCTATGTATGGTCTCTGGTAGTAGGCAAGGTGGTGCACGAGCACCATGTGTGATCGTGAGGTCATGGAGTTGCAAGCAGAACCTCAGAAAGAGGTTCCTTCTGCTCTTTAGGAAAAGTAGGTTCTTTTACATGGCTTGGCTCACAATTTAAGTGGTTATAAATATATTATATATACACATGGTATAGTGGTATAAATAGATTCATAAATATACATCATTCTTTGCTACACCTTGAACACCAACAGGTAACCTTTGGGCTTAGACGAGTACAAGACAGAACAACCCAGCCTACCAATCCAGAGCACACGGGCTCAGCTGAGTAGCAAGTCATGAGATAAGACATCACTTCCTGCACTCCTACTGGGTACACTCAATGAGGTAATTGTTGTTGAACAACTTTGCAATGCCCTTTCATCTTCAATTAAATTAATTATAAAATGCAAAAACACAAATACTGAGAACAGCTGAGTTTTACAGAAATTACAATTGATGTGTTGGGGATAGGAATGTTCATTACCCGCTTAACCTAAGATGACAAGAATACCCGTTTTTTTATTTGTTTGTTTTGTTTAGCTTTCTGTTCATTTTTGTTCGTATTTTAAGTGTGGCCTGAGCCTATCGACACCAAATCTTTCATGGTAGGGCACCACCTTTGTGCAATTTTGACATTAAGAAACAAAAACAAGTCAACAACAAAATGACACCCAGACTCAAGCCCCCAACCCCCACACACACAAAATTATCTGTGCTTGAAGACAGATTCTCGGCGGTTTTAACATGGCATTTTCGCTTCTTCACATTTTCATATAACACACTGGGATGCCAAAGTCATATGGCCACTCAGAATGGTCCTATGACACTGGAGATAGGAAGACCCTATGCTTTTGGTGAGACAGGCTGGCAAAGCCTTCCTGTCACTATTTTGGTAAAATTGTGGCAAGGAAGGGAAAAATAAACTATCATTGGAAACATAAAATATTTGCTTTCTTATTCCTTCCCCTCAAATTATTGCTGAGTAATTCTGCACACATATCCCCAACTTACACAACATTGTTCAAATGATACTATCCTTTGAGTATGACTTTGGCAATATCAAGATCTCATTTTAAAGCATTATTATAGAGAAACATGGTCTGAAATCACACAGCTGTCTACTAAGTCTCAGGTATTTCAACAAATGTGCAGAAATTATCTACAAAGAATGGCCACAAGACAATAACATTTATACTCAAATTACAAAGAATCTTTCCAGTCATTGTAAACTTTTTTAATTATTGCTTTTTGAAAGATAAACTGTATAATAAATTATAAAGGATTATCATTGAAAAAATAATTATGGCTAGGCAATAGTTTTAGTAATAGGAAGGCTATGCAAACATATCCACACAAATATTCAAAATACACAGGTTCAAATATATAGACATGGCTGTAAATAAGTATATATATAATATGTATATATGTATATATAGTGAGTCTTTGCCTCATTTATGCCCTGAGATTTTGTTAACTTTGGAGTCTTTCTTAAATTCCAGAGGTGTGGGGAACCACCTCCTGCCAGGAGATCTTTGGAGACCTGGAATTGTTCACAAGCAATTCAATACAGGCACCCTGACTCACCAAGTCATAACCTAAGAAGCAAAGCAAAAACAAAACACTTATTTTCTGAAAATCTTAAGGATCCATCGGTTCAACTGTTTCTTGTTTGACCTTTACAGGTACCAGAGGTAGTGGGTTGCTGTGAGGCAACTTCATGAGGGACAGGTCTGATGACTCATAGAGGCTGCACCCTGAGGAGAGGAGTCCATTCCCCATGTTTCTTTGTAAAGACACTTTCAGACCAGTTTCCTCTTTCTCTTTTCTGACCACAGATAGAATCTCCTTCTCTACCATAGAGGTCACATCCATGTTGTCCTCCATGTCCTCAAGACGGTCAGCATTGTCACTAATGTCGAACTTTTCTATTTCTTCATTGATTCGGGTCAGATCCTCCAAAGGCTGCCCAGGGGCTGGGGCCACGGGACAGTTGCCCTTCAGGTGGACCTTGAGGCTGCAGAGATGGATGTAGCTCTTGTGGCATTGGGTGCACTTGTGGGGCCGCTCCCGGGTATGCAGTCGTTTATGCAACTTCAGGTGCACAAACTGGGTAAACTTGGCAGGGCACACCTTACATTGGTAAGGTTTTTCTCCAGAATGCAGTCGAAGGTGGGTCTTGAGATTGCTTGTGCTGCTGAATCGCTTGTGACAGACCTAAAGTGTGGAGACGAAAGAATGCAGAGAAAAGAAGTGGGAAGATCATTAAGATTAAATATTACCAATATTAAATATTAAATAAAATTACCGATATTAAGTATTACCAATGGGAGGGGAAAGACAACAGGCCAATACTCAGCAACCTTGGAAGACCAAAAGCCTCTTAATGGCATTGACAGTGTGGTAAGCAATAAGGGGGAGGCACTGGTTCTCTGAGGCGATTTTGTCACCCACTGAAAGCTAACTCTGGCATCCACCCATCACTACAGCCTGTGAGCAGCTACAGAGCCTCCAGGAGCTTCACAGTACCAGCAGCCTGTGGCAAGGCAGGAATCTTGTGCTGGTTGAAACATCACTAGAAGGCCGAAACCTCTACTCAGAAAACACTGCCCACCTGACATTCATGTGGCTTTTCTCCCGTGTGCACCAGGTAGTGTTTCTGCAGGTGGGCAAGCTGAGTGAAACCCTTGTTGCAGGTCTGGCATTTGAAAGGCCGTTCTCCACTGTGCACTCTCAAGTGGACCTGGGAAGAAGCCACAGGCGTTAGCTCTGGAGTTGAGATGAGGCTTACCACTTAAGTGTCTGCTCCAAGAGCCCGATGCGTGCGATGCAAGGCCCTTAGGAAAAGGCATCAAGACAAACCCACATTTTCAGTATTCAGCAGGCAGCACCCGCACAGCCCAGGCCCAAGCTGGGTCTCCTATAGCTCAAGTGCAATTAAAAACCTGCATCCTGGCAGCCAAGTACAACCCGCACAGTGTCTAAAGGCCTACCTTCAGGTTGGAGAGCTGACCGAACGTCTTGGCACAGACATTACACTCATACTTGATCTTGCCGTTCTGCTTCTTCAGCGGGTAGGGAAGAGTCTTGTAACCAGTCATGTTTCTTTTGTTTTTGATGAGATTCATGGCTCCGTCAGTGCTGGGGGCTGCCATCACTGCTGAGGTAGCTTTGGGCTGTACCACGTGTTCGGACGTGGCTGCGGTTCCCGCTGTTGGAGAACCACTGGGGGGACTACTCTCGTCCTTCATGCTGGCGGCAGCCCCGGTAAGGGAAAAGGCACTGTGGGGTGCTGGGACAAGCATCTCTCTGGGGTGCTCCGGTGGAAGCAGCCTCCGGGCTCCATCTGTGGGCAGGGAACTTGGGAGAGAAGCTGGTGTGAGCATTGGACGAGGCAGGTTGCCTCCACCAAGGAGGTTGCTGTAGACAGGATACAACCTGGGGAAGAGGCTGAAGTTGTTGATGCCATTGATGTTGTTCATGGTGCTCAAGCCATTGGAACTTATGCCATAGGGTGGCAATAGGAACTTGGGGTAGTGAGCATTGTAAGAGGGGATGAAAGCTGGTTGGAGGTGGGGGGCAGGTGCGTAGCCAGGGTAGGAACCCAGGCCCTCGGAGCCATAGGAAGCATTCAAGTAGGAGTAGGAGTCCCGGGGTTCCAGGGGACCTGGCACCAGGGGCGACACGGTGTTCCCCGGGCTGCCGTGGGGGCTGGAGCTCTTGAGGCTCTGCTCCGGGCTGCTTGCCGGGGGGCTTGGAGTTGTGGAAGATGGAAGCGGGCTGTGGGTAATGTAAGTGGGTCTTTCTATCCCGTAGGCCAGAGACGCTTTCAAAAAGTCTTCCGGCAGAGGTGCCCGGATGGGGTAAACAACCCGAGGATAGAAGGGCATGTCAGGGCTCCCATTTTTCCTAAAGCCATCCATGTCCTTTTCTGAAGTGAGGGGTGAAATGTCGGAACGGTAGAAGTCCTTCCTTTTGGAGGAATTAGAGTCCAGTTTTAGGATTTCTTTCACGCTGTACTCTCTCTTGGGGACATTCTTTGGGTAAAGTTCATTTTTCTCACTACTGTATTGCTTTGGGTTGCTTTCCATTTGTGCTAAAATGAAGAAGAAAGGGCGGTTACTCACAGACTGTGGAGAACCGAAGTGAAATCAGAAAGCATTCTCTCTTCTTGAGAAACCCTGAACAGCAGCTGGCAATGCGAAGGCTAGACACCTGGCCCCTCACGCCTCTCACTCCAGAGGGCTCTGGGCCACCCACTCAGAAGCGCTGCTCCATTTCCTCCAAGGGGAAGAAGTGGGAATGAGGACAACAAAAACCGGGAACAATGGCAGTAGCCTGCACCCAGTAACTAGCAGCACGGCTTCCACGGCAGCCTGCACACAGCCGCGGCAGCATTTGGACAATCTCGTTTCCATTAATGCAAACTATGATAGAAAAGTGCTGTTCAAACTGGAACTGTAGAGCCTTCGCTCAGATCGGGTGGAAAAATACAGGGGTGGGGGTTGTCACAGGTTAATAAATCATTTGATGTTTGCAGTTTACCTAAAGGAAATCGGCACACTCTGCAGCCTTAGATGGAAGATTAAAACTAGTTTAAGTAATGAACAGTCATCAATTTTCAACTCGATTCTCTTTAAATAGGGACTTCCATAAAGCCCTGTTCTAATTGCCTATGCCAAATAGATTAAGGACACGGATGCTACCCTTTATGGCCATTGTTGGACAGCACTGGAATTTCAACAAAGTTCTGGTCTAACTAGGCTACCATATGGGCTGGCTCCTGGAATCATGAGGCGTGACAGCCACCTCTGCCAAACCACAACAGGTACTTCCCAAGCCAGTTCAATTACTTACAGCACCAAAGAAAACAGAGGCAGCTAAGAGGAAAACATTTACTCCTAGAGACAGCATATATTCCCTGGTAAAGCTCGGAAGCAATGAGGACCTTCCTAGACTATCTACCGCTGTCTGGCCCTACACAGGGAAGATGAGGCCCGCAGGAAAAGTCACAGCTCAACTTCCCTAGACAATAACACATATTATACACAGGCTGAGCTATGGTTCCTGGGGTGCTCCCTCAAACAGGCACTCCTACACCCATGAGTGTGCTGAGGGCAATAATGGGGGGGGCAGCACATGGGTGCAGGGGGTGGGGTGAACATGCTCTAAGTAGAAGCAAGATTCTTGGCCTCTGCCACTGAAGATGTAGCAGATTCGGGATGATGTTTAAGACAAGGGAAAAAAAAGTATCCTTTGTACCCTTATAAAACAGCCCTGTTGGGCTTAACTGAGAAGGAACTCCAAGCTTGCTACCTGATAGGTCTGAAGGCAAACTAACTCCTTGGATGCCCAGAACTAAACCTTTCCAATCCATTCTACAGGCTGACAGCCGGAGGGATTCAATTCCAGTTGGAAAGCCCTTTAGAGGATGTTATCTCCCGCAGCTGTTATCAGTTACCCCTGGGCAGCCAGAGCCCCAGAATAAACACAGTGGACAACACTATCAGGGAAGATGCTGGTAGGGTCAGTGATGGAAAGCCTGCTGAGGGAGAGCAATTTCTCAAGCCTCTAAACCAAAATAAATATCCCCTTATCAGGCCAATATCAGTCTTTCGGTGAGGCCCAGCAGGCAGGAAGTTCAAATTGTCACTTTTGTTTTTTAAAGCTAAAATGGTAAAGGAAAAGAGACAAGTAAGCTGGAAAACTGATAGGCAAGGCACCCCACAGTCACAGGAAGAGATTTACTGGAGGTTGAGAAAAAAAAAGATAATGATATGGAAGCAGTTCAGGTCAAAAGAAAGAAAAGGAGATTGTATTGTGTACAACGCTCCTAACTCTGCCCCCACCCTTTTTTTTTTGGAGGGAATGGGCCTTTTTCTGCAGCCTTGGTTGGTCAGGAACTTGCTCTGTAAACCAGACTGGCCAAGAACTCAGAGATCCACCTGCTTCTGCCTCTCAATTACTGGGATTACCTCTCAATTGCTGGGATTAATGGTATGCACCACCATACCCAACTCTGCCATTTTTATGTGGCAAATCATGTTAAAGCCTCATAAAGTTTTTGTGGTAGCCCCACTGTGGAAATGTAACAAATGAAAGCTCTCAGTGTAAGGAATTAGGCTCTCTCTTAGTGCTGCGCCCATGTTTAACCATGTGTTCTTGCTACGCATGTCAATTACTGAGCTGATCTGAAGCTAATGGTTGAGTCAACAAAGAATACAAAACTTCATTTTCTCTGTGACACATATAAGAGTCATGTTCGGTGTCTCTGTATTCAGAAAAACAAGCCGACAGCTTATTCTGAAGGAGTATCTGCAGCAAACTGTCAGTGTCTCTAAAATACTTTACATCTGGAAATTATAGACTGTATACGAAGGTACATTTTTAAAAACTCATCCTTCAGCAGCTGAGTAATCAAAGGAGCTGGTATCATTTCTAACTCTCCCACTTAGCAGCTTGAGTTAACATGAAAAGGAAAAATCAAGATCTGTTTTTGTTCTTAAATCTTAAATGGCTGTAGGCGGACAGAGTCATTTCAAGAGTGAGCTGCCTCTGAGGTTCTGAATGGCTTAATTATGCCGACTCACATTTTCGATCTATAATAAGCAGCCCCAAGACTACAAGAAAGAACCTAGAAGTTCTGCAGTAGGCAAAACAAAGTCTGTTTTCAACTGAAACCGAGAAAGCAGATTAACATTCAGAAGTCTATAATTTGGTCAACTGATTTCTAGATGGGTTAGTTAGATAGATAGAAAAAAATTACCAAAAAGATTGGGAGGGCCAGGAGGTAAATTTAATAGTTCTCTTTTGTCTTCTTCCCTCCCTTTTCTTTCTTGCCAGTTTGTGATTTCTGGCCACTTAAACTTTCCTTCACCCCATCCCTATTCTTTCCTCTTGTGGAAGTCCTTAGGGAGATTCTGGACAGACCTCTATTGTGCTTTAAGCACGGAAATCCAGCACAACTCATCCTGGACACATGCTCTACCTCTGAGGCCTGATGAAACGGTGGAAATTTTCCTGATCACAGTCTCAATCATCAGTTACCACACCTGAGCCAACAGGTTTCACAATCAGTGGCAGGAGCCTTGTAGTGCGACTGTATTGTTAACTCTTCCTTTAGTAGGAATATCAGACAAAGGAGGTACTAACATGACCCTCAGGAGAATCCTGAATAAATCAAAAGGGAGAGCTGAAGAGCAAAGATACCATTTCACATGGGCATTCCTTCTGAATAGAAGGAATCAACGCTTGAACCAGGCATGGTGGGCACATGCCTATACCCCTAGCATTTTGGGAGATTGGGTGAGATCAGTTAAAGGGCATCCTTGGCTACCTATCAACTTTAAGGTGAGACTAAGCTGAATGAGGCCCTATCAAAACAGTAATAATAATAATAAAAAAAAAAACGCAAACACGGGAGGCTCCCTTTGGCCAGGCTGGATGGTACCCATGGTGCTCAAATCAAGGGTGCACTGTGCTGAGTTAAGGGCCCTGGGCACAGAACCTATAGTGTGATCCTATGGGAAAGGTGCTGAATCTATGAGTCTATGAGTTTTCAGAGAACTGAAAATTCCTGAGAGCTTTAACATTGTAGAAGGGGCATAGAGGCAGAAGCAGGCAAATCTCTGAGTTAGAGGCCAGCCTGGTCTACACAGCCAGTTCTAGGACAGCCAGGGTCACAGAAAGAAACATTGTCATGAAAAACCAAAACTCAAAACCTAAACAAACCCTCCCAAGCAAACAAAACCAAAACTTTCAAACCTTCAACATTTCGTTTTAATCAAAAAGTGGTCATTTTAAAAAGTTTTACGAAGTTCATCAGTCCAACCCAGAACATGTAAGCATAGTTACAAGAAAGGTTAGAATTTTTTATTCTTAAATTGTTCTGAAATAATTAACTGAAATAAAAGAATGCTTTGTAGGCCATGACAGAAACTTTAGCCAAACTACAAAGAGAAAGAGAGAGAGAGAGAGAAAAGAAAAAAAAAGTAAAAGCTTATAAATCTAAGGAACCAAGAATCTGTCAAGATAAAGCGATGGGTGGTTACCGTAAGACTGATTAAAAGATGAGATTAATTCATTTTACCATAAGGAAGGAAGCTAAGATATGAAATCTTTTAGGGTTATTCACTTAGACTACTTGAAAAATTTTGACAGTTTTTCTAGAAACAGCCCTCCACATGAGAGCTTTATTCACAGGTATCTTTACAAGATTTCAATGACCACGCTAAGCCCTAACACATTATGTCATAAGGGACCTCAGCCAGCATGTTCAACATGTCCATACCGGTCTGCATTATGCCTCCAATTGCCCCCCTTTGCATAAATTAAAATTGGAAATATATTTCTTCCTGTAACTTTCTGAAGATTCAGAGTAGATAATTTTATATATATGTATAATAAACATATACAATAAATATTTGATAATTAAGTTTCATACTAAGGTCTAGGGATATTAAAAATGTTTTCCTCTTCCTAGTCTTAGCTAAAGCCACCTACTTAGTCCAACAGGTGATGAAGCCATATAATTAAACAGCATGTTATTAGCTCACAGGGGCAGAACTGACATGACTGGCATTTTTCATTTTTTTTCCTTCTGTAATCCACTTACTGAGATTCATCACTGTGAGCTCTCCAGGATAAGGATAGTGAAGCCTCTCTGCAAAGTCCCGACAATACCACACAAGAAGTTCCTGGTTGGCAGGTATGGGCTTAATGGTGTAGAAGTAGATGTTCATCCCGTTCTGACAGGCAGCCAGGTTTTGCTCGCGGGCAGAGTGAGCTGGATTCACGTAGCGCATCCAGTTGCTTTTCTCCTCATTAAAGCCATCAATGAAGTGGTGGAACTCCTCTCTGGAGTAGATCTGTCCAAAAGAGAGGAATGATGCAGGATGAAAGGCCAAAAGCCAGGGAAAGCTCCCCCAATCTCTCAAAATAAACGAACCGTGAGCAAGCAACACAGCACATGTGATTCCAGCCCTCATTGCCTAGTTAGAGAAAGAATCAAATCACTGGTCTGGTGGGACCTGGAATCAGCAGAAATGAGGTAAGGCAGATTTTGTCAGTTACCTTTTCCATTTCAATTTTATGGTCTTTTCACGGGGGAGGGGGGAGCAGGCAGACAGCAAAAGAATAAGACACAGAATCTCTAAAGAGCAGCCTGGTGTGGGAGAAACTGCAACCAAGAGGTACTTTTGTTACAGTAGCGAATAGCAAATGGGCACCTCTGCTCGGCACACTTCCAACTATGCTGACTTTTAGTGCTTTGAGTCACCGGGCAGATGAACAAGCAGAGGACTACGTCAAACTGGGTCTCAGCTTTTTTCTATGGCCTCTGTACTTGTGTTTCCTACACCTCCGCCTGGGGCTCAGACTCTGCAAACATCCTCCACCCCCAACCCTGAGTCCCACAGTAACACTTGTTCAGATGAATACTTGGAACCCTGCCTTTTTATGGAAACACTGGGTGGGGCAAAGGTGAATTTCACCTGCCATAACAAAGCGAACCACTGGCACAGAGGCCAGGTTTGACAGTCTACTGAGAAGTCACTTCTCCTCTTGGTAAACATGTGCAGCCTTGCGCCTCCCTTTCATGCCAAAGGAGTAGAGATTCCCTGGTAGCTGTGAGGAGGCTGGCTAAAACGGCACACACAGAACCATGCTTTAGGGCTTTTGGAAAAAGAAGAGGAAAATATATGGTTCAGGTAAAGAAGAACATAGAATTTGTCCTCTAGCAATGCTACCTCTGGCTAACAGCTGTACTCACAAAGCTTGGTTAAAAAGGCACAGTTAAGAGAGGGGGGGTTAAAAAAACAAAAACCAAAACACTCTTACTAAAACCAAGGGGTAGTAAACTCACTCCTTATCTTCTCCAGAAAGTTCCTTTCTTTGAAGAGGCACCACCTTCCTGCAGACCCCAGAGCTTTCTTTACACACAAGACAGTCTCCAAGAGGTGCGGTGCTTGCTCACCCCAGAGAGCTCTACAGGCAGCAGGCTATTGCCTTAGTCTTAGTCACACACTGGCTGTGTGAGCAGTTCTGTATTTCTCTCCAACGTTATCAGAAATAAAAAGGAACTCTGTCCCTTTAATACAGGCAGTAAACAGCAGAATCAGTTTCTTTTAAGAGTGACTTCCTGTGAACTGTGAGGGGGATGTATGTGGCTTCATCAAAGCAGCCTGTGAGAGCTTCCGCGGTGTGTCTTGTTAAGAGAAAATGTAACAAGACTGGGCGAATTCAGCTATCAAGAGGGGTTTTCAAGTCTGTTTACTCTGACGCGCAAACTTCCAGGAACATGGGGTTCCAGCGCTCTTGCACTAGGGTGGAAACAGCTAGCCGCCGGTGTCTTGATCCCAGTCGGCTTTCCACAACTACAGTTTACTGTATCCTCATTTAAAAGCAGAACTGTGGATGTCATGGAGTCACACACACCCCAAGAAAATAAAATCATGCGTTTGTACAATGCACTCCGATGCCTGCCTTTCCATCTATTATCAAGATTAAACACGTGCTGACTCATAGTACAGTTACAAGAAATGTCACTGTTTTCTCAACTTGAGCATCTCTTTGACTGTGTAACTTACATGAAACCTTTTCATTCCTCACAACAGATGTTCATATTCCTGCCCTGGAAATCAGGCTCTTCCAACATGTGAGGGGTTTTATTCCCCGCTGTGTTTGTTGCATGTGAACCACTGATTTAATTCATTCCTCCCAAGGAAAACCTTCCAGTTACTTATTATTATGATTTTGTACATTTTTAAATGAAACAGAACTGGGAGAGTAATGGGAGACTCTTAGGTGTTTCTTGACTATTTTCAAAATGACAACGTATTAATGACCATGTCAGATTGTCTTAGTTCAGACCATTTGAGGCCAACATTAACAGACCTCTATGGCTCACATCTGAGAAAGACAATAAAGGTAAAAAGGTACTCATATTCTCACATTGTCAGTCCTGTAGCAATATATTTTAACACCAAGTAATTATTAAATAAGTAAAAATTGAGAACAAATAATTCTTAACAAATCTACAACTACAGCTGTAGAAGTAGCAAGTTAAATGTCTGGAAATAAAATGTCCTAGATGTAGAAGAATCTCTCAGGAATAGCTTCATTAAACATTTCCTAACCAAATTCTTTATAAGTTACTTATGCAAAAGCATCAGTCAGGGCAAGCTTGATGCAGGCTTGGCCATTACCGTATCTTCAGGGGATGTGTACTTTTGAATGGGAAAGTGCTCACGAAATTCATGTAGTTCTTCATTTCCAAACTGAGCATGCCAGAGACATCTTTTGGAAAGAGAGGCTGACATTTCTTTATCTACTCCCAATTCAAATTTTATCCATGAATCACATCTCTTCAGCCGCCTCAGAGTCCTTGCAAACCCTGGCATCCCAAATGCGACTGTATAGGTCTGAGCTTTTAAAGAGCTGTGCTAAGCCAAGTCTATCATGTCCCATCATGCGAGAAGTTTCCTTATGCTTAGCAACTTAGGATACTGACAAATGTAACAGTTCTACAGTGCAGATGGATTTAAACAAAGACTTCCGCGGTCATTCTCTGCCCCACTAACCCACCTTCTACCTATCCTTTCCTAGTGACATTTCTCTTCAAAATAATTCATTTATGATAACTCTTCCATTCAGTTGAAGTGAACTCAGAAAGAAATCAAGAAAGGGTGAAATCTAAGGCTTGGTGACTCATTACTACTTCCTCGAACAGAAATGCAAATGATCTTGCCCTTGAAGCAAGCAGCAAGCTGTTTCCTTTCATCACAAAGCTGTATGTAATGAGTTGCAAAAATCAAGATTCGCATGTAGCCCATATCTAACCACCTACAGCCAATATTTCCAAGCGGTTTCATCGAACTTGCTCAGAATTCCAGTGTTTCCTTGAGTGAGCCCCATTGTTTCCCATAACTGGTTGAAAAGGAAGTGACCCCGTTCTTTAAGTTCCATCTACCCCCAAATATTGAAAAGTCTTCAAAATGTTTCCTTACTTACCCGCCAAAAATATTTCCTGTTGGCGTTCTTGGGAACCGTGTCATTGGTGTAGATTTCACCTATCAGGGGTCCAAACCTTGTTCCCTTCGGTATATACTCCTTACTCACCACTCCAGTGACCTAAAGAGATTAAACATGAACTCATTACGCAAACCCAAAGATGTCAATCTTGTTGTTTCAGTGAACTGAATTGTCAATCGATGATCTAGCAAGACATCCATGAGGCCTCCACAATTTATACTGCTTCATTACAGGGACGCCATCGGTCTTTCAACGTTATCCGGGCACTGAAATAGTCCAGGGGATTGTTTGCTGGTGTCTGTGGCTCTTGTTTCATTGCTTTGCATGCTAGAAGACCAGGAGATCAGCATTCTGTTCTAAGAGAATAAAGCTATGGAGGGAGATGTCAAGATTAGACCCTTCAGTTCCCTCCTTCTCCCTCAAACCATAAACACAGTGTACTTTAGGGGAATAAAAGAGTTTTAACCTCAGAAACCAAAATAATGCTCTTTAGTTCTTCCACCGAGGCCAAAGGAACCAGAAACCAAACACATTAAGTTTTTTTTTTTCATTCCAGATGAGGCTTCCCCCTCCCCTTCTTTCCCTCATAGCTTGTAAGGGCTCTTTACTAGAAGAAAGATCTTTCAAGTAACTTTGTTCTTCTCTAACATCTACTCAATGGTGGTCAGAAGTCCCTCTTTGAAATGGAATGTGTAATGAGGAGACTGTGGGTTCTAAAAGATGTGGCTTCTAAGATCTGAGGAAATGACCTTTTCAGACTGAAGCCTTCATGCATTGCAACTCTGAGGGGTTTACTAAAGAAACATGTTAAAACTATGGCAGCTCTTCCTTGATAACTTTCTTTTTAGGGTAATTTTTTCAAAAAAATGAGACACAAACTAGGAAACAATTCAAATGAACTCTAAGAACTACTCAGAGTTCACCTTTCACAGTAGAGATTTGTTTTCTCAATTTAAATTTTGTTCTGGTTCAAAACAGAAAGGAATACCTTACTGAAATGGCCAAGGGCAGTGTTAAAGATAGTATTTATTTCTACTTTTATTTTTCTTGGTGGCACTTATACAAGTATATACCTGAAACAGCAGGTGCAGATAAGTGAATTAATGCCTGTTCAGATGGTTTGTGGTGGAACCCAGGACTTTGGTTATACTACACACTGGTACCTCATTCAGTCCATCAAAAATTTAACCTGTCTAATATGGAACAAACAAACTTACATAGCTTGGACACACCACTCTTTCTCATGTCGTTTTTTTTTTTTAAATCATCAAATGCCCCTTTTCTTGGACAATCTAATATTTAATATACAGTTAGTGGTGAATTCTTGAGACAGGAAAAGGGTGGAGGAAGAGAAAATTTTCTATACTCAATAAAACTCGAAACAAAGTTGGTGAGTTAAAAGTGTTATTTTTGGTCCTATATGAATTTGTGGCAATGGTCTGAAAAAAGCAGATGTTCATCTCCTCTGCTCTCATTCTATCTGTCTATGCTTCCAAGAACACTTCATCATTGCTGCTATCTGTTACAGCCTAGCTTTGGAGAGATAGGAGCATCTCAGAGCAGAGACTCTGGAGATAAAAATACACACAGAAAGCCTGGCTATTCTTTGCTGGTTACGGGCTTGTTTAGAACAAATTATTGAACTTACTTTGTAAAACTCACGGAATTGTCTTCTATAATACACAAATTATTAGACATTTACATTTGAATGCTTATTCCATAATATTAAAATGCCAGACAGGAAAAACAAATAATGCCATTTGTCAGTGAGCCAATAATTAGCAGCTGATAATTTCAACATATCCACTTGAAAGCAGTAATTTTGAGAAAGGCCCTCGACTGGTTCCTCAACTTGGTTTTAAATTACAGCCTCCTGCAGACGGTGTCCGGTGTCTTCGGAGTTGGGATCTTGATTACCAACAAGGGGCACTACACTGAGGTCACAGTTTCCCTTCCAAATTGCTGTCCCTTTCCCTACAGAACGGCCTCTTGGTTTTCACCTATCAGTCTTACCCTACGAAAACACATTTTCTTGTGGCCAAAAAGAAGTTAATTAGAATCTTGTTCCTACAACCAAAGAATGTGGGGAATAAGCTATCTAGTGCCCTTTATGCACAACTGTGGACGCCGGACTGTGGATATCTACATCGGTATTGGAAGCACCTGCCATCTATAACCCCACAATTGCAAATGAACAGACAAGACACGAGAACAATGAAAGATCAAGTAGCCTTTTTAAGAAAGAAAGTACTGGTGTGGCTTCATATCTCAGCTACTCTGAAGGCTGAGGCAAGAGATTGGTGAGTTCAAGGTCTGTCTGGGAAATATAACCAGACTGAACTTTGATTTTAGATGATTTTTATGAATAACATAGAACCTTAATAATTAGAATTCCTACTAGAAACAGAGCTGAGAGGTACAGAAAAATTAACATTGATAGACAAACAAAGACACACAATTCAGCGTTCTGAGATTAGAGGAATCCTGTTGCGTCCAAGTCACATATCTTTCACTAGTCGGGGTGTATGCCTCTAATCATAGTATGAAGGATGCAGAAAGATTACCGGCTTCTGGCCTGTGTTCATAATACAGACATCTCAAGATTCTAACTCAGAAAACAACATCAACTCAGCCATCTATATCCATTCTAAGATCAGCATGCTAATAACACACAGTAAACACCTCTGTGTCAAATACACATCCGCTTTGTTGGTCAAAGAAGACATAAAAACTGCAGCTCTAAGATGGGGACAGGAGCCAGAGTTGTTCTTAATGGAAAGTAGAAAACCAAGTTAGAGGTCTCCTGGCCCTAAAAGATCCAGATTGAGTATCATAGCTCAACCCCACCTCCCTAACCCACTGTTTACAGCGTTCTATCCTAGGATCAAGCAAATGGTACAGAGGAACTTGGTCTGTGCTTTGAGCTGTACAGTGCTAAAAACACTAAGTGTGTGTGTTCACCTAATGCAGGAAGGCAACTTCACTGGAACTGACCAGGGTCCTAAAGAATTACTGCTGGGGACTGGCTGCTATGTTCCTTCTATAAACCTATCAGTAAGAGAAAGAGGCCTGCAGAGGCTGCCCATGCTTCATCTGCCCCTACAGAAGCCCCTCACGTTTGCTTTATGTACTGAGCCGACCCTTCTGCCACCTGGGCACATCTGTCTCTGTCAGGGCTTTGGCTATAGAACACAAACTGTCTGGAGCTTTGAGACAAAAACCAGGGCTTCTTTTTAACTTTACAAAATAAAGTTTCTTAACAGTTCAGGATGAAATGAATGGGAATATGAAATGAAAATTTGGTAATAAGGACAGTGTAGGTTTGTTTGTTTGCTTCTAAAACAATCCACCCTTTAGGTAGTGTGCAATATACACGCTCAAGAAAGCACGGGGATTTGAAAGAGACACTATTCAGTTCCCAATGTTGTCTGAGCTTCTGCACTTCAAATTAAGAAAGAGTATTTTAATTGCTTGTGATCTTTCTGCTCCCCAAATCTCATCCAGCTAGATTTTTTTTCTCTCTATTTTTACTGTAAGGGCATAGGTGTCAGTCTGTATTTTGCTCCATTTTTCACAGAAATGAACAGGTGATTTTGAAAGGTTTCCAACGTTGTTATCTTTATATTAAAGGAAATGTGGTAATGCCTTGCCTTCTACTACCAAATCAAAGAGTTTGGAGGTGGAATTGCATGTTATTGGTGAGATCCTTTCCAGATGGCTCACCTTAATAATGGACCTCAATCGGAATGGACACCAAGTCCTTGCGATCTGCCCGATGTTTGTCAGCACTCAACTCCAAATCAGAGTCTCAGAGGAGCCAAGTGCCCCTTGAGGACAAGCCACCCCAGCTGACAGCAGAAACCTGGCCTGGACACTACTCCTAAACCTCCAATTGACTTTTCTGTAGTCAAATACTCACAGATTATTTCAGGAGGCCGAGGGGAAACTCCCCACAAAAGAATAACCTACCAGGTTAAACGTTCTCAAAGTTTTAAATAGCATGTCTGTATTTGGTTTTAGATCTGGAAATAGGAAGTAAGAACAGCCTCGATAAAAGTGCAGCGTGATTCTGAGCCAGATCTAAAAATTAACGTTAAGATCAGAAATACAATTTGTATGTTTTGTTTTTAAACCAAGGGGGTGGGGTGGTGGGAAGGTGCTGACACATAGCACAAATTCATAATGAAAAATGATCTTGTTAAAAAAAATTCCCCAGGATGTCAGCACACAGCACATAAAGTAACAGCTTTTGCTATTTTAATGAAAACATTTAAAGATGACTGAGATAAATCAGTAAGATAAAACCTGCATGTAGAAAGAAAGGCCTTTTCCATGTTTCCCCGGCTCCTGGGACTCACAGCACTAACTGAACAACTAAACGATGGTGCTGGATGTAAACATTTCAGTGAGGCTGGCGCTTCTGTCCCGGTGTGGTTTGCATCTATCATGCCCATAATGGCTCAATTCTCTTTCAGCACCCCTAAGGAGCTGTTCC